>CAKNXH010000731.1:342615-378614 GCA_932178445.1 Andricus quercusramuli | reverse complement strand
TGTAGGAGAATTTACATCCCTAATTCCTAAGTGAAGCTTGAGTGACTCAACGACTATGAGACTAGGATTTAAATGAAATTTTTTGCTTCCTCATTCTGCGTATCATATCAGATCCATGATGCGGTCTGTGAGAACGCCTATCCGAAGAATAGTGACTTTGTTGTACCAACCAGTGCCACGAATGTTTGCAGGAAAATTGTTATTGCTAATTCTTAAATGATGCTTGAGTGGCTAAACGACTATGAGACTAGAATGAAAATGAAATTTATTATGCCCCTCATGCTGCGTATCATATCACATTCATGATGCGGTTTGTGAGACCGCCTGTCCAAAGCATAGTGACTTTTTTGTACCCACCAGTGCCACAAATGTTTGTCGGAGAATTTACATCCCTAATTCCTAAGTGATGCTTGAGTAACTAAACGACTATGAGACTAGAATGAAAATGAAATTTATTTACTCTTTTATGCTGCTCATGCACCCTGGTGGTAATAATTACGGAAGTGATGGAAGGAATTAAAGTAAAGTGAAGTAAAGTAGTCTGGCGTCACGGTAAGTTTGCACTAAAGTCAGTAACATACTTAGCTGGGTGCCTTGTCATTCTCGCGACAGCGTGCGGACACGGTCGCGTCTTTTGCATATTCAAATCAGCCAAGATCGAATCACGGCAGGCAGAGTTTAAGTATTTGTTCTTCGACAAGTCGCTGCTGCTATGGGAGAAATGAAGACTGGGATGAGGAAAATGTTGAGAAACGTGGCCCTGGTCGGGCGCTAGTCCGGAAACCCGGCCCGCTACAATTCGTGGCCGCATAATGAGGTTCATTTATTCAAATTTCAAGAGGAGGCAAAGAGACGTGAAAACCCTTTCAATGTTACCCATCCTGATCGAGGTAGGCTGAGATTTTATGTAAATAGACGCGTGCTGGGGAGGACGAATGTCCCGAGGACCTCATTACCCGACTTCCATTCGAGCGAATAAATTTGATCGCTAAACAATTACGGATCCATTCATATTCGCGACAATGAAAGAAACGATTTTTAAAAGCAATGAACTCGCTCTGAAGGAGGCGAGACTGGCATTCAGAAGTGGATTCGGGATTTTCATCAAATTAAATGAAAGTCTTTTCAAATACTTTATTTGCAAATGAGAATATTCGAGCTTCAACCATTTTGTGTTTTAAACTCATTTCTCGATTTGAAGAGAAACGTATTTTAAATTGAAAAAACATTTTCAGGATTTCAGATATCTCAAATGGAAATTTGAAAAAAGTTATGTTTTAACGAAATAAATGAATTTTCAACCGAAAAAATTTTCATTTTAAATTGAGAACTGGTAAACTTATCTGAAAAAGGCGAATCTTCAACAGAATTTTTGAATCCTGAACCAAAAAAGAATAATTTTCAATCAGTTGGATTTTTCACCAAAAAAAGGTGGCATTTTTACTGAAGAAGATAACTCTTCTGCAAAATAGTTGAATTTTTCAATCCCAAACTATGAATTTTCAAACATAATTTATTTTTGTTGTTGTTGAATTTTCAACAAAAAATTGCAAAATTTGACATTTCTGCAAGAGAATATTTTCAATTTATATCAAAAGAAGTTGATTTTATAGAAAAAAAGCAATTCTTCATAAAATAGTTCAATTCTCAACCTAGAAAGTTGAAAATGAAAGAAATTGCCCCAAATCTTCAAAATTTCACATTATCAGACATCCATTGACAAAATGGATGGAGAAGATTTTTTTATTTTCTTGAAAACTTTCGAAATTTTCATACGGCTCCGAATTCCTTTTTCAAAATCTTCAACAAATTAACATTTTGTTTTGAATTCTTTAAAAATTTCTGGAAAGTTTAAATCTTTTCTAATCTTTTGAAAATTTAGAAATTTTTGAAATATATTTTTAGACTACTGGAATTTTCTATAGAATTCTTAATAAAATTCTGCAAAACTAGAAAAATTACTTTGTAATCTTCCAAAGTACTCTTTGACAATTTGGAAAATTTTTCAGAATGTTTTAAAATCTTTTGAAATATCCTATCAAACTTATTATTTCTTTCAAATGATAAATCACCTTAAATTTTCCCAAGAATGTCGAAAAAAAATTTATTTTTTCTCTTGACACTATTGGAAGTTCTTGAAAACAATAAAAATTACATTCCAAAATACTGAGAAATCTAGAACTAAAAAATTTTTTTTTAATCTTCAAATTTCAAATGATTCTTCAAACTTGCTCAAAATTTGTGGGTATTTTCTTTAATTATTTTAATTTTTCTTGAAATTTTTTAGTAATCTTTCGCAATGGAAAGAAATAGCTTCTAAATCTTTAACATTTTTTTCTTCCAAAATTCGACAGGACCTTCAACAAAATAGTTGAATTCTCATAGAAAAAAAATTTCAAATTGTGGTATTTTTAAATAAGAGAAATACAAATTTTACCATTTAATACACATTTCCTACAAAATAGTTAAATTTTGTAATACCAATGTATTAATTTTCAACCAAGCAGTTTTTTTTAAGCAAAAAAATACATTTTGAACGAAATGGTTAAATTCGCGAGTGTTTTGTAAAAGAATAGGTATTATCAATGATATTTCAATTTCTTAAATAAAATTATAATTCTCTCACAAAAAAAATCTTCAACAAAAAATAAATTTTCAACACAAAAAATCCTACTTTGAACCAAGCAGTTATATTATTAATATAAAAAGACTGTTTCTCAACAAACAATGTACTAGTTTATGTTTTCTTTACCAATAAAAATTTTTACTCTAATTAAAAAACAATATCCCGTATAGAAAAAGATCAATTCTCAACGAAAAACATTATAGTTGATATTTCAAACAAAAAATTATTTATTTAATTAATTTTAAATTTTCTTTCAATCTTTTTGGGATTTTTTCAATATATTCTAGAAGTAATTCATTTTTCCTAAAATTTGAAAAAAAATGCGAAATACAAAAAATTGCCTTTAAATCTTTTGAATTTGTTTCTACTGGATTAGAGATATTCTGGAATCTGGACATTTTCTTCCGAAATTAATTTTTTTATATAAAAAACGTATGCACATTTTTCCAGGAATCAATTTTTTTTTCGGAACCTTTCAAAATTCTTGAAATGTTTTTAATTTTTTTCAATCTTTAAAAATCGACATTGTCTTCAAAATCTTTCTGAATCTTCTTCAAATTGAAATTATTTTTGAATCTTTCAAACACTTCTAAGTATCTTTTTAACTCGTTCGAATTTTTTCAATCATTCCATAATCTTGCAAAATCTAAATATTTGTTATTTTAGATCTTTTACATTCTTTTTCGAAACTTCAGGAAATCATTCAAATTTAGCAAAATATTTTTTAATTTTTTATTAAAATTAAGTTCCAAAAATAAAAAGTAGTTCCGAAGTTTACGAGTAATCTCAAGAAAACTTTGTATTCTCTTGAAACTTTCAAAAATCCTTTAAAAATTTTTGGAAAACTTCTAAGGTTTGAAATCAGTTTTTAATCATTTCAGAACTTCTAAGGTTCGTAAATATATTTTGAACTAATTGAAAGTTTTCCTACAGATTTATAAAATCCTAACAAATCAAAAAATTTTTCTTAGGATCTAATAAATTATAAACCGGGTTTTTGTTCATATTGTAATTTTTATTATCTTTTCGAAAGTGTAAAAAAAAAATACAAATTATGTTGGTATAGGTAATTCGTGAATGAAATTTTTTCCTTTACCAGTGTGATTTTTAAAACAAATAGTCAAAGGTTAAGAACAGAATTGTTCCCCTTATTATTAAAAAATCATTGAAAATGTTAATTTCCTTTTTCAGTTAGATATTAATTGTTAAAAAAATTAAAATTAAAACTTTTTAAGAGAAGGATATTTTTCCTACGATAATTCCATGAGAATTTACGATTAAAAATATTATTTTCACTTCATTTTTAGAAAAAACATTTCAATTTTTACATAATCCGGTACAGAGCATTTCAGAGAAGGGTAGTAGCGAAAGGCGGAAGTGTTATGAACGTTATGAATGTTATATTGCGAAATAATTCAGAGCGTTTCGCAAGAAAATGGTGAATTCTTCAGATGAAGAATTCAAAGAGGGTGCCAAGAATTCAGGAAAAGATACCACCACCTGGGTTGGTACTTCTTTGCTGGAACAAATCCAAAACTAATTATTTTTCGTCGATTCCATTTGGCGAATTGGGAAGTTTGGGAAATAAAGTGATAACACTCAACCGAAATTATTTGCAAAAAAATTTTTAGCAATAATTAATTATATATATATGTATATATAACCTTCACCTCCCATAACAAATGAATGATTATTGTCTGGTTCATTAAGAAAAAATTAGTTAATTTCATGCTGATATTGGAATTAGAAGAGAATTTTTGTTTAAAAATTGTTTTGTGTGATTCCGAATTACAGGCAATTTCTTTGGAAAATTTCTTGCTCTAACTCAAAATTATAATTTTTCTCGAAAATTCATTAATTCAAGTCGCGAAGGCTTAACAATTATCAGGTATAAATTACGGAAATATTTCAAATATTTGAATTTTTTTAATGATTCCACCAATATTTCAATGATTTCAAAACCTTTTTGAAGATTTCAGAAAATTTAAAAAAAAATTTGAAGAGACTGCGAAAAATGAGAAAGTTTTCAAACATTTCGAAGTTTTAAAAATATTTTGTGAAGATATTTCTAATATTTCAAAACATTTCAACGGTTGAAAGGAGGTTTCATAGATTCGATAAATTTAGATTCTAGAGCGATTTAACAGATTTTACAAGGATTTTAAATAGATTTCAAAGATGTCAAAAACGTTTCAAAATATTGAGAAGATTTAAGGAAGATTTGAAAAATATCTGGAAATATTCTAGAAAGATGTCCGTGATTTTAATAGCTTTCAAATATCTCTAATGATGTAAAATTTTCCGCAAATATCTCAAAAAATTGCAAAATGTTTCAAAAGATTGAAAAAAAATCACAAAAATTTCGGAAAAATTTCAAAAGATTAAAAAAACGAATCAAATATTTTTTTTATTTTACAAGATTTTGAAGGTTACAATGAGGTTTGATATATTTAAAAAATTAAGATTTTGAAGAGATTTAGGAGATTCTACTAGAATTTTACAGAGATTTTGAAGATTTCAAAAAATTTCCAAAATATTGAAAACATTTCACAAAGATTTAAAAAATATTTTGATTTATTTTAAAAAGATATCCATGATTCTAAAAGCTTTCAAATAACTTCAATGATTTAAAAAATTTGGCAAATATTTCAATCAATTGAAAAGATTTCACAAAAAGTTCACAAAAATTTCGGAAAGTTTGCGGAAGATTACAAAAATTATGCAAGTATTTTTAATATTTCAAAGGTTTGACAAAAATTTGAATTATTTCTCCCATATTGCAAAAATTTCAGAAATATTGAAAAATATAAAAAATATATTTCGAAGATTTCAGAAGCTTAAGAAAAATTTCAAAAGATTTTAATAAAGTTGAAAATACTTGAAAGGTTCCAAAAGATTTCAAACATTTCAAAGTTGTTAAAAAATCCCAAATATTTCAAAATATTGCGAAAGATTTAAAAAAGATTTCGAAAATTTCACAAAAATTTCACATAGATTCTGAAGATTTCAAAAATATTTTCAAAGATTTCCAAAAGATTTCAAAAGATTTTGAATATCTCCAGAGATTTCAAAGACTTTACAATGATTTCTAAAGAATTCGAAAAACTCTAAACACTGACAATATTTTCAAAGATTGAAAAGAATTCACAAAATTAAGAAGATTTTGCAAGCATTTTACATAGATGCGACAGATTTCAAATCAATCCATTTTTTTTGCAAAATCTGAAGTTTCCACCTGAACTCAAAAAAAATTTCAAAAATTTTTCGAAAGATAACAAAAAATTACTCAAATATTTCGTATATTTTGAAAGATTTCACATAAATTTGAATTATTTCACCCATATTTCCAAATTTAAAGAATATTAAAGAACATTTAAAAAATGTTTCGATGGTTTTAAAAGCTTTTACAAACTTATAAAAAATATCACAAATGTTAAAAACATCAAAAGATTCTGAAAGATTTCAAACATTTCAAATGATTTCAAATATTTTCGAAAGAAATCAAAGCTGCCACACGAATTTCACAAAGATCTCAGAAGCATTTCAAAAAATTGAAAAATGCACGCAAATATTTTAAATATTTTAAAATATTTCAATAGAATATGGATTATTTCTTTCATATTACTGGAATTTCCAAAATATTGAAAAATAAAAAAAAAACATTTCGATGATTCCAAAAGCTTATAAATATATCTCAACAGATTTTAAAAATGTAGGAAATATTTGAAAGATTCCAAAACGTTTCAAACATTTCAATGTTTAAAAAAATTCAAAATATTTCAAAAGATTTCAAAAGACTCTAAAAAGATTTCGCAAAAATTTCACATAGATTTTGAAGATTTCAAAAATATTTCAGAAGATTTTCAAGAGATTTCAAAAGCTTTTAAATATCTAATGAAATTTCAATGATTTTTAAATAATTCAAAAAATTCTAGAACATTGAAAATCTTTCCAAAAATTAAATAAAATTCACAAGATTAAAAAGATTTTATACAGATTTGGCAGACTTAAAATTATTTCAAAATTTCTTTTTTGAATTTAAAGTATTCACAAAAATTTTTTAAATATTTCAAAAATATTTCAAATGATTAAAGAAATTACTTGAATATTTCAAATATTTTTGAAGATTTCACAAAAATTTCATGTTTCGAATATTTCAAAAATATTGAAAAATATTTCAAAAATGTTTCCATGATTTCAAAAACTTCAAATAACTTATAGATTTTAAAAATATTAAAAACATTGGGAGATTCCAAAAAATTTCAAACATTTCCAAGTTTTTAGAGTTTTTTCCGAACATCTTGCACAGAATAAAAAAATTCAAAATATTTCAAAATATATGAAATGATTCAAAAGATTTGAAGGATATCACATGGATTTCAAAAAATTTCAAAAGGATTTTTAAAATCGCACAAAAATTTCACAGAAATGTTTCATAGATTACGAAGATTAAAAAAAGATTTTAAAGCTTTCAACTATCTCCAACGATGGGAAGGATTTTACAATGATTTCAAAAGATTTCAAGGGGATTTCACAAAGACTTTCAAACTATTTTACATAATTTTAGAAGATTTTGAAACATTTCGAAGATATTTTAGAATATTCTGAAAAGATTCCAATTATTTCAAGCATTTCAAATATCTTAACATTTTTCAAAGATTTCACAAGTACTTCACAAAGATTTCACAAAGATTTCACAAAGGTTTCACAAAGATTTCATAAAAATTTAACAGTGATTTCAGAAATTCCAAGCGATTTCGAAGATTTTAAATATATTAAAAAATATTTCAAAGTAATTCAATTGATTTCAAAATCCCTAAAAAGACTTCTAAGCATTCAAATACTCGGAAATATGCCATAGATTTCAAATATTTCAAATATATTAAAGAATATTTTAAAGTGATTTCATTGATTTCGAAATTTCTCAAAATATGTTTAAAATTTTTTAATATTATGGAAATATGCCATAGATTTCAAAGATTACAAAAGATTGCAGAAAGATTTAAATAATTCTACAAAGATTTAAAAATATTCTGGAACATTTCACACGAATTTCAAAGGTTCCAAAATATTTCAAAATTTTTTCAAAGATTTCAATGATTTCAAATATCTAAAAATGTCTCAAAATTTTCAAAATGACAAAGTTACTGTTCATGTTGAAAATCCACTGATCAAAGTAATCACTATACCTCGGAATACTTTGTTTTTTAAATCCAGATATAACTCAGAATTATATTGCTTCCAGAAAATTACCGGAACCAAATCAAAATTATCATTATTTAAAAAAATGCCCTGTTCAAAGTCAGAACTATAATAATTCTCTTACAATTTCCTATTTCAAAAACACTGAAGATTTCGAAAGTTCAGAAAAAATTGCAAACAGCATCACTTACATATATTACCATCTTTATCGACAATAAAGTATTTATTTATTATTTGATTCGTGATTGAGCGAACTGAGCGTGATAAAATATCAAGACACTTAAAATATTCTGGTACAATCAAATAAAAATTCCTGGCCTTTTCCCGGTTTTTCATCCAGGAAAATCTAATAAGCCCTAGTCATTAAATTAATTTATTAGCAATTTGATATCTCGTGCCTGTCTCAATTAGAAAAAAAACAAGTTATCACATCCTAAAATATCTACTTCCAGTCATTTTCAGTATATCAGTTTTTCCAAACATCGCGTGATATTCACCCCAAAATAAATGGCAACCCACATCAAATAAATTTTGCCTAACATGCGAGTATCCGTCCGACTTATTAATTTATTTCCTAGCAATGCTGGGATACATTTTGCGTGTTTGTCACAGCATCGGATACACACATAACTCGGTATCGGAACTGATTTCACTGAGTAGAGAGCACTCTCGTCGATCTTAACAGCGGGCGTAAATACATAAATTCGCAAAATTTGCCAGAATTGGAATACCGAGGAAAATTACGATGCGCCTGTAGGCGATTCAGGGTGGGGTAGATTTCCCAAAATGATGCGATTCAACTTTGAATCAAGAAACATACCCGTAAAGAAACATGAAGGAGGAAGAAACCGAAAAAGGGAAAAAGAGGGAGAGTGGTATTGGGCATCTAAAGTGTGCCACACTATTGCTATCTGGAAATGAAATAAGAGGAAAAAACATCCATGAGCCACCAGTCTTGTTCTACCGACAGGCAGAGCCACCCATCCTCCGTCCTGTTTTCCCAACAACGATTTACAGCCATCTGATTCTCCGCAGCTAGAGCACCGGGCTAGGTGTAGAAGAGCTCCGAAGGATAGAGACTAGGGTAGGAAAGGGGTGGCAGTTTCTTATTTACGAGCCAAAAAATTCAAGCGGCTCTTCCTTGCTCAGATAATTTGTAATTTATTTCCAAGCTCGAAGATAGTCGCTTACATTGGTCCTCCCTCTCCTGATTCACTTTCTGCAGCACATTGTACACCTTCTTTAGTTTTAATTCCATGGTCTTTCTTTTGTTTTTTTCTGTATCCTTCTCGATCCTTAGTATGTAGCCTTATTATTTAGTATCCTTACTTTTTATTTCTAAGCTGAAAGACAGTCGTTTGCATAGGTCCTCCCTATCCAAGATTACCTTCCTGTAGCACATTGTACACCTTCTTCAGCTCTAATTCCATCCCTTTTTCTCTTTTACTTTGATTGGTTCTCTTTTCTGTATCCTTCCCAATCTTGAGTATGTGGCCTTATGATTTATTATAGTTACTATTCATTTTTGAGCTAAAAGATAGTCGCTTACATTGGTCCTTCCTTTTCAAGATTCACTTCCTGTAGCATATTGTACAACTTCTTTAGTTTCAATTCCACCCTCTTCCCTCTTTTACTTGGATCTCTTTATTTTATTTTCTGCATCCTTCTCAATCCTCAGTATGTAGCCCTTATTATTTATTATACTAACTTTTTATTTATAAGCTAAAAGACACTCGCTTGCATCGGTCATCCCTCTCCAAGATTTCCTTCCTGCAGCACATTGTCCACCTTCTTCAGTCTTCATTCCATCCCCTTTTCTCTCTCACTTTCTTGTTTTTCTTTTTTGTATCCTTCTCAATTCTTAGTATATAGCTTCATTATTCATCATCCTTACTATTCATTTCTAAGCTAAAAGATAGACGCTGGCATCAGTCCTCCCTCTCCAAGATTCCCTTCCTGTAGCACATAGTACAACTTCTTTAGTATCAATTTCCTCACCTTTCCTCTTTCACTCAGATTTATTTTATTTCCTTTTCTGTGTTCTTCTCAACCCTTAGTATGTAGCCTTATTATTTATTATACTCTCTATTTATATCTCAGCTAAAAGAAAGTCGCTCACATCGGTCCTTCTTCTTCTTCTTCAAGATTCTCTTTCCTGTAGATTGTACACCATCTTCAATCCTAATTCTATCCCCTCTTCTCTTCTACTTCAATAACATCTTCTTTGTTCACCATATCCTCCACAATTCTTAGCGTACATCCTTATTACTCATTATCCTTAATTTTTAGGCTGAAAAACAGTCGTTTACAGCGGCCCTTCTTTTTCAGGATTTCCTTCCTTGTGCAGTGTACACCATTTTAGTTTTAATTTAATTCCCTTTCCTCTTTCACTTTGCTTTCATCTTTTTTCTTTTACGTACCCTTTTCAATCCTTGGTGCATATTATCATCACTCATTTTTCTTATTATTCATTTCTAACTTTGAAGATATTCGCTTACTTCAGTCATACCTCTTCAAGATTACCTTCCTTGTACATTTTCCAACTTCTTTAGTTTTAATTTTACCCCCTTTCTACTTCAACTTTAATTTCTTATTGTGTTTCTTCAACTGTATTCAACGCAATCCTCAATGTGTATTTTTATTTATTATCTCCGCTATTTTTTTCTAATCTCGAAGATGGTCGCATACAATGGTCCGGCTTATTTAAGATTCCCTTCCCTGTAGATTGTACACCTTCTTTAGTTTTAATTTGATCCTCTTGTCACTTTCACTTCGATTTTATCTTACCTTTCACCTCAAATGTATCCTTCACAATCCTTAGTGTGAATCTTCATCAATAACTATCCCTCCTGTTTACTTTCGACCTCGAATATTATCCCTCACAGGAGTTTTCCTCAAAGATTTCCTTTCCCGTACATTGTACACCTTCATTAGTTTTAATTTTATCGCCTTTCCTCTTTCAATTTGATTTCATCTTTTCCATTTTTGATGTCCTCATTCTCAAGTGGGTATGCTTATTATTTATTATCCTGACTCTTGATGCTTATCTCAATGATGGTGCTTGACGTCAGTCTTTGTTCTTCAAGACTCTCTTCCCTGTAGCTTGAATATCTTCTTAAGTCATAATTTCATTTCCTTTCATTGATTCCTTTCAGTAAACATTGATATATTCTATCCTCCTTTTTCATGTTCTGTATTCTTCTCCATCCTTAGTGTGCGTGCTCATCATTTTTTATCCTCACTAATTTTTCCTAAACTTAAAGATAGTCGCTTACGTCGTTCCTTTTTTCCTGAGATTCCCTTCCCTGTACATTGTTCACCTTATTCAGTTTTCATTTTATATCCTTTCCTCTCCTAGTCTGATTTTATCTTTTTTATTTTCGGTATCCCTCTATATTCTTAGCGTGTATGCTCATTATTTATTATCTTGATTATTTATTATCTTGATTATTCATTCATAAGCTCAAAAAAAGTCGCTTAATTCGGTCCTCCTTCAAGAGCACCTTCCTATGGTACATTGTACACTTTGTTTGTTTCTAATTCTATCCTCTTTCCCTTTATATTTCAATTTCCTGTTTTTTATTTTCTGTAGCCTTCTCAATTCTTGGCCTGTATTCTTATTACTTTTTGGCATACTATTTATTTCTAAGCTCAAAGATAGTCCCACAGATCAGTCCTGCTTCTTTCACATTTCCTTCCCTGTAGATTGTATATATAGTCGCTTGCATTATTCCACCTTCTTCAAAATGCCTTTTCCTCTACATTGTACACCGTCGATAGCTTAAATTTAATCACGTTTCCTCTTTCACTTCTATTTCATCTTTTTTCCTTTTTTATGACCTCAATCTTTAGTGTATATGTTCATTATTCATTATCCTGCTTATGCTTTTCTCAAAGGTAGTCGCTCACATCGGTCTTTCCTTCTTCAAGATTACATAGTACATTGTACACCTTCTATAGTATTAAATTAATCCCCCTTACTCTTATATTTCGATTTCATTTTCATTATTTTCTGTAGCCCTCTCAAATCTTAGTGTGCATCATTATTGATCATTATCATAACCATTCCTTTCTCAGTTTGAAGATAGTCGTTCACGTCGGTACATCTTCTTCAACATTCCCTTTCCTGTAGATTGTACAACCTTTTTGGTTTTACTTCAATCCCCTTTTCTCTTATATTACTATCTCGAAGTTTTAGCTCGAAGTATTAGCTCGAAGATAGTTGCTTACATCCTTCCTCCTTCTTTAAGATATCCTCTCTATAGCACATTGTTCACATTCTGTAGTTTGAATTCCATTCTGTTTTTTTTACATTGGTTTCTAATTTTTTGTATTCTGTATCCTTCTTGATTCCTAATGTTTATCCTTATTATTTATCATCATGTCTATATATTTATGTGTTTGAGAATATTTGCTAGTCCACCTACTTTAAGATTCCCTTCCTCTTACATTCTACACCTTCTTTATTTTTGATTCAATCATCTTTTTTTCTTTTCTGTTAATTTTCTGTTCTTTATTTTCTGTATCCTTCTCAAATCTTAGAGTTTATCATTATTACTCACTTTCTCTAATATTTATTTCCCAGCTCAGAGATATTTGCTTGCAGCATTCCTCGTTCGATATTCCCTTCTCTGCACAATGTATACCTTCTTTACTTTTTATTTCAGCTCCTTTCCTCTTCTACTTATTATTATTTTTTAATATTTTCAATATCCTTTTCAATTCTTAGCGTGTATGCTTTGTACTGATTATCCTTATTGTTTATTTTTGAGCGCAAAGATAGTCGCTGACATCGATCCGTACATCGGTCCTTCTTTCAGGCTGTAAATGCTACACGTTCTGTAGTTTTCATTTTATCCCCTTTCCTCTTGTACTTTTATTTTACATTCTTAGCAATTTTCATTTCTGAATCCTTCTCAATCTTTAGCGTGTATCATTTTTACTTATTATCCTTGATATTTACTTTCAAGTTCGAAGATAGTCAGTCACATCGATCCTCCTTCAAGATTTTCTTGCCTGTAGGTTTTAAAACTTCTTTAGTTTCAATTTTATCCCCTTTCTTTTTTACTTTAATTCCGCCTTTTTTATTTTTGGAATCCTTTCCAATTCTTAGTGTAAGATAGTCGCTTACATCGTTGCTTCTTCTTAATGAATCCTTTTCGTGTCCATTGTGCACCTTCTTTATTTTTAATGTCATCCCCTTTCCTCTTTTACTTTCATTGGTTCTTCTTTTTCTCTTTTCTTGTTTTCCATTCTCAATATCCTTTTCACTCCTTAGTATGTATCCTTATTCAGTCTCATCGCTTTCTCTTTTAGTTTCCTCATTTCTCGGACGAGATTATTTATTTCGCAGAGTGTCCTACCGAATAGTTTCCGGTTTTCTTGCCGACGAGATACCCGGCCGAGAGCCGACGGGCTTTGGTTGAGCTTTTAGCGTCTCAAGAGGACACTAAAGGACGTGCGAGGGTGTGGGAATGAATTTTGTAAAGATGCTCGATCCAACCCCTTTCATGCTAGGATAGGAGGGACCGAGCGTCTGGCTCTCTTTAAACGTTCCTCAATTTAAAGTAAGAGGAAAAATATACAGAAAAAAGCTCTTCATTATTCAGATTCTACTTGTATAAAACTCTTGCGAGATACAAGTTAAAATAAACAAACATAGCTTATAGAAAAATATTACAGAAACTGATAAACTAGAGAATGTTTTAGATTGGTAGGAAAACTTTTCAGAAATCCCAGGTTGACATTCTACATTGACGTGTTCGAATAACTAGGTTTCATCTCCGGGAGATCGGATGAAAAGTTGCTAACTGAAGTAGCTAATTCTGGAAACTTCAAAATTCGATATAAATTGTACTGGGAACATCAGCGCCCTCAACTCTGTAACATCTTTTTATTTGATCTCTACGAGTTAGCACCTTTTCATTTGGTGCCTCCGAGATGGAGCCTTTCAATTGGGACACGTAAATATGCAGTAACAATTTTATTAAAACAGTGATTTGATACTATAATTATTTCCAATAGTACAGACAGTACAGTTTAATAGGACAGTACAGACTGAAAAAAAGCCTTATTGGCATCCCAAGTAAAGTTTCGCTATGAAATCACTACTTCAGTATCAACTATTGTCTTTTAAAATTCTTAGCAATTCCGCAAAGATCTGAAAAATCCGATAAAACTTTTGGAAGCTTTATACACCCTGAAATATTCTAAAATCCTTCGAAAACACTTCAAGTCTTTTAAAGTCTTTCAAAACCCCTCAAATTCTTCTCGAATCGATTTGAGTTCACAGTTTTTTGTGAAGGACTTTAGAATTTTCTACAGTTCTTCACAATCTCTGGGAATGATTTTAAATCACTTGAAATTTCTTCTTCAAATGTCGTCAAATCCCATACCGTTTTTTGTGATCTCCTAATGATCTCCTGTGATCTCTAAAAAAGAACTGACTAAAATTTAAGATTCAATAATGTCAAATTATGATATAACATTTTCAGTTGAAATAATTAATTTTCAATCAAGGAAAAGGGAATTTTCAACAAAATAGTTGAATTTTCAAACAAACTGATAAAACATTGATGAAAAAATAATTTATCAACACAAAGTGTAATAGTTGATATTTTCACTAAAATTATTTTTATTTTCAATAAAAAAACTGCTAAAACAAAAGACGAATTAAAAAAAAAAGAGTTGAATTTACAACACGGAAATATGCGTTTTCTATCAGAATAATCAGTTAATTTTATAGCAAAAATGGAATAACTACATTTAAAAAAAAAAAAGAATTTTCAAACAACTTTGTTAAATTTTCAACAAAAGAAATGCTCTTTAGACTAAATGTATGTATTTACAAACGAAACAATAAATATTTATTAAAATAGATGAATTTTCTACCACAAGAGACAAATTTTTAACAAAACATATACATTTTTAACTGAAAATAGATCGAATTAAAAAAAAATATAATGGTTCAATTTTCAATCAGGAAAATAAGTTTTTAAGCAAACTAAATGATTTTTCATTAAAATAGTCAAATTTGCAATAGGAAAAAACTAATTTTCAAACAGAGAAATAAAATTTTAACCAAAAAGATTAATTTTATACCAGAAAAGAATAATTGTTAACCAAATACATTAATTTTCAACCAAAAAGGTTAATTTTCTACCAAAAAAGGACTATTTTCTTAACAAAATAGATGAATTTCTAACTAACAAATGAAATTTTTAACACAGAATAAAATAGTTCAATTTCCATTTGAAGAAATAAATTTTCAAGTAATTAAACTGAATTTTTAACGAAAAAATTGAGTTTTCAACCAAACGAATGAATTTTCTAACAAAAAGAATAATTATCTACAAAAAAGAATAATTTTTAACAAAATATATGAATTTTCAATCAAATATTTCATTTTTGGATAGAATTTTTAACCTAATAGTTGAATTTTCAATCGAAAAGAGAATGAGTCACCAAGAAGATTAACATCCCACCACAAAATACAAGGTCTCAACAAAATACGGAAATTTTTAAACAAATTGATGAATTTTCAACTGAAGAAGATTGATGCTCAACCAAACATCAAATAGTTAATTATTCAGTTAAAAAAATTAATCTTTAATAAAAAATAAAATTCGAAGCCAAAGAAATTAAGTTTGAACCTAAAAGATTAATTTTTTTACCAAAACGAGATTAATTTTCAAAGGAATACGTGAAATTCCAAACAAGAAGGTAAATTGGTTGCCAAGAAGATTAATTTCCGACTGTCTTGAAACAATTCAAAAATAATAAAAACTCACAAGATATTTTAGGAATTTCGATTTCAAAATATTTCTTTGAATTTCGGAAAAGAGTAGAAGAGTTTGAAGAAAAATGTTTCAATTTGGTATGATTGAAAAATCAAAAAAAAAAAGTCGAATAACTTCAAGAAATATTTAGAAAATTTTAAGGGTGTAGATTAAGGAACATGATCAAAATTATTTGATTATACTTTGATACATTTTATTAATGTTTAACTTCTCAATCGGTAAATTTATTGATTTGCTGTGATGGATGAAAATGGACTCTAAAATACGTCTTTTAAATTGGGTTTTTCCCTTGCCAAATTTTTTTTTTTTTAAATCGAAATCAAAATGATGATAAGAATTCCAGGAATTTTGTGACAAACCTGTACTTTGATTACCCACTACACAATCTCTCTTGTGTTCAGCTATTCTATATTTTAATCTTCTGCCGGTTTCACCAATATACACCTTTTTGCAACCTTCACAACTGATACAATAAATGACACCTGGCAAACAACCAATACTATCGAAATCTTTTTTTTTTCTAATTAAAAATTTATCTAAAGAAGAAACATTTTCAAAATACACGTTTATGTTAAATTTTCGTAAAGAACCCTTTAGACGTTCAGATAAACCTTCAATATAAGGAAGAGTAACTTTTGGGTCTGTATTGGCATGTGAATTATTCCAATTATTCTTTTTACTGCTAATATTGTAAATTTCGGAAATTCATTCTTTAATAATGTTATCAATTAATTACAGAGGATAGCTATTAAGCAATAAAGTAGTTTTTAAGTAATTTAAATTTTCTTTTCTATATTTTAAGTTACTCAGCTTTATGCATCTATCTATAAAACCTTTAATCAGACCAAATTTTGTATGGAAGGCATGGTGCAAATTAAAATTTAAGTATTTGCCTGACCAAGAGTTCTTTTTAAACCAATTAGTTTCTGAATTACCATCTGATGTTTTTTTAATCGTGATATCTGAATAATTTATTCAGTTATTTTCTTCCAATTCATGAGTGAATTGAGGACTCGATGGAATTAAAAAAATTGACAAAATCAAATACTTTGTTATAGTTGGAATTATAGTTAAAATGTCCACATAACGTTTATGAAGAATCGGTGTAAAATTCAATAACGAAAACGCTCTATTTTCCACATATTCTAACACCAAATTTGAAATAACTAGAGATTAAGGTGATGCCACAGGGCATCCGGATAATTGTTTGTAATATTTATTGTTAAAAGAAAAAGCCATATTGTTAAACACAATCCGTGTGGCTACTAAAATTTCATTTTTTGTTATCCTAGTTAAATTTTTGTTTAAATTTAATGTCTCTTCTATGCAATCCAAAGCTTTTCAAATTTTTTTCTTTCAAATTTTTCGATATTTGGCGCGACTGCCTCATTTGGGTTTCTGTTGATGTTACCATCGCTATATTTGTAAAGTGAATTCGTAGGTTTGCTTATTGTGAACACCTGACTGTTCGTTCAGTGTATGTTCATGATATCGTCATTAACTGTTGCCTTCGACTTATGTTAAAAAATGTAGTACACATGTGTGGATCTTTAGTATCTCACTAGAGATTCAAAGATATCTATATTGATTTTAAAACTGGAATGTCTTTACTGGAAATTGTATCTTGATGACCACAAAATAATTGACGTTACATCAGTTTATTAATAATGTTTTTCCGACAACTACTCGACATCAGATAATGTTCTTAGTTTTCACCAAACCATATGTATTTCTTTATTTTGTTGTTTCATCTTTCCTTATATAACTTTTGTTCATTTTATTAAGTTTTATTAAATTATTTTGTTCATATCTTGAGAATAGCTTAAAGCCGAGCCGAAACGTTGATCATATTGAAATGTTGACACCATCACTGAAATGTGTTGTTTTTTATAAGACTGTAAAGACCCAAAAATTTGATTACTTGGATTTGATCTACGACAGCCTAAGAACGGAGTTTTGTTTTGGTTACCACCAAACCAATATTATTGACCTCCAAATCTTCCATAACTATTTCTGCTAAAATAGGAGAAATGTCTGAACCTATGGGAGTACCAAGCTTTTTCCTGTAAAAAGATCCATTGAATTTAAAATAAATTGAATTCATAATGAAAACTATCTCTTCAATAAAATATTTTTGACTTAATCGAGTACGTGTCCTTATATTGTTCCATCTATTCAAAATTGCCTGTATAACTAACTCAAGGGGTATATTTTCAAACATTGCAACAACATCCAAAGAAATCATTACATTGTCATCAGGGATACTTTTTTAAATAATATTTTTTGGAATTCCCAGCTAAGTTTAATATTGTATTTAGAAGTAGTGATTTAGTCTTTAAGTATCAAATTAAAGTTTTGTTTTAGAAATTTCGTGGAAGTGTTAATAGTTGAAACAACAATTCCCAAAGGATAACCCTCCTTATGAATCTTTCTCAAACCATAACATTTTGCAAGAGCTGCGTCCTCGGTTATATCTTATATCCTTTCCCAAAAGTCCTTCCTTTCTCCAATTGTCCAGCATCTTGAAAGTGTCCTTTATCTGCATCCATGCGAATTATATCAGGGTTGTTCTTAAGGAAACCTTTTGTTATCTTCAAACCTTCAGAAACTTTACGATCAATACTACTAATGTGCAAGCAATTCTTATCAACAAAGCTCTTTGACAAATGTAAAACCTTGTTTCGGAAATCTTGTTGATCCCATATTGGAACTTTGTCTCTACTTGATTCAACATCTTTGACTATTTCCATCATTTGTTTCGATTTACTTTTTATCACTTGGTTACTAAAACCTTTACCTAATCTGAGAATATCTGTAACTGAATCAGGAATTCGAATATTTGCTAAATTCACAAACCAAGGATCACTATCTTTTTCTTTAAAAATTTTGTGTATATTCAAATTTTGCTCTTGAATATTAGTTTGTTGATCAATCAAAATAGAAAGTTTGTTCTCAGGCTTTTTATCATTGTTTCGAAATCTCCGATTAAGGAAAAGCTGATGTTTTGGAGTGGTTTACCCCTCGCATTAAGGTAAGCGAACCTTAATTCAAATCGCAATTAAAGTAGTATAATAAAAAAGTTAGGTATTTAGATAATATTCTTGGTCTAGGTAGGCTTAAAAACTAGGTCTTGAAAACATTTACTACGTTTCTCGGTGCTTGGCTCTTTGAAGAAGCACCAGCACCATCCGTCCGAACTGTAATGGCACTTAAGGGTAGTTGGTTGTTCTCTTCCTAGCGACCACTTTTGGATGGTAAAGGACACTGACACGATTGGGAAGAGGTAAGCGGAAAAATATACGAAACACCGCTAAAAGTAAAGAATGGAGCTCGAGGATGAAAAGACTTTTTGTTTCCGCAACTCTTGCCGCCAGGTCCGACATCCTCTCTCGGAGGTCGCCATGCTCTGTTGCGTTCCTTCGCCTCTGCTCTGTTGCACTTAGAGGTGCTTAAAATCCACCAAGCGCTTTGCTTTTCTCGGACTTGAATTCTCTCATAATATCCGTCAAATCAAATGCCACTTTTCAAGACAGTTTACAAAGTTCCCTGGAAAAATCCCCATTTTTTATATTTAAAATAGAAAAAATAAAATAAAATTTCAACCCAAAATACGAGCAAAAGAGGGTAAATAGGGTGTTTTTTCCAGCGTAGGAAAATAAATTCTCTTGAACTAAATCAATGTAGATATCGTCTTGAATTCAATACGTGACGCTTTAAATTCTAAAAATTTCAAATCCACATGTATTGCCTTCCATTAAAAATTGTTGAATCTTAAAAAAAAAGTTTTGAAAAACCAGTTTAGCTTTGAGCCAGATAGTATAGAATTCAACGAAAACGTGAATTTTCAATCGAAAAGAATAATTTCTTACCAAACAGGGAAATCTCAACAACATACATGAATATTCAACCAGAAAAGATTAATTTATAACGAAAAATTCAATCTTCAGTTAACAAATTAATTTCCAAAAATGGCTCAATTTTTCAACCATAGAGATGATTCTATGATAATAGAAACGAGTTCTTAACTGAGTCGCTCAACTTTTAACCAACTCGTTGAATTTTCATCCAGAAAGGTGAATTTTAAACCAATATTAATTTTCTACCAACGAGATGAATTCTGAATGAGATACATGAATTTAAAAAAATTAAAGATCAATTTTTAACCAATAATAAATTATTTGAATTGGCAGTTGAAAAAAAAGTTTTGACTAACAAAAAAGTGTTAAGAAAATATTTCACTTTTCGTTAAAAAAAAAATCTTCAACCAAAAAATTAATTTTTAACAACATACTTGAATTTTTGATAACATCCATGAATTTTTAACAAAATAATTATCAAATATTTGATGAAAAAATACTAGTTAAATTTTTAGTTGAAAAAAAGAAGTTTCCAGAAACAAGAACACAATTTTTTTGTTAGAATAGTTACATTTTCAATCAAAGAGATTAATTTTCTATTAAGTTCGTTAATTTTATAGCATAAAAGATGAATTTTTAACAAAAGAGTAAATTTTTAATCAATATTTCTACCAAAGCAGGGAAGAATAGAAATTCTTCGAAAGGGAAAAGGTCCTTTCACGTAGAATTGTAGTTTTGCCAGATATTTATAAAATAATTTTAGAAACTTTCTTCCACCGAGATAAATTTCTCACAAAATACATGAATTCCCGGAAAAAAAATGAAATAGTTAAATTTTTAGCTGAAAAAATAAGTTTCAAATAGGAAAAAACAAATTTTCAAGAAAATAGTGAACTTGTCATGCAAAGAAACAAATCTTTTGAACAAAAAAAGCCACTTTTAACAGAGTAGTTCAACTTTCAACCAAGTAGTTGAATTCCCATCCAATGAGGATGACTTCTCAAAAAAAACGAGTTGTTATTTTTTACCAGAAAGACAAATTTTTAACAACATACATGAATTTGCAACCAAATAAAGACAATTTTTGTAACAAAAATGCAATAGATAAATTTTTAGTTGAAAACAAAATAAGTTTCGACTAACAAAAAATGACTTTTTAACGAAATAGTTTGATATTGAACCGAAGAGATGAATCCTGAACCAAAGATTTTAGTTTCATACCATAAAACACAAAGTTTCAGCAACATAATGAAGTTTTAATTTAAAAACTTTAATTTATAACCAAAAATTAAAGAGTTAAATTTTTCGTTCGAAAACTAATTTCCAACCAACAAAAAATGACTTTTCATGAAAATAAGTAAATTTTTAATCAGATAGTTGAATTTGCAACCAATAAAAATGAATTCAGAAGGAAAAATGTAATACATAGTCGATTTCCGACCAAGAAAGATTCTAATTTTGAATAGAAATAAGTTAAATTATCGGGAAAGAATGAATTTTCACCAAAAAAGTTTTTTCAATAGAAAAATCAAATTTTTGAATATTCCAAGTGAAAGATAAATCTTCAAAAAAGTAGTTGAATTCTAAAATGAAAATATAACGAAATACATGAACTTTCAAGCAAAAGCAACAAGTTTTGGATATAATAGTTCATTTTTAACCATCTATTTAAATTAAATAAAACTTAGTCAAGAAAGAAGAAAATAAAAAAAAATTTGGAATTTTTGAAAAAAAAATATTCTTCAGACAAGAATGAAAAAAAATGAAAAAAACTGTTCAATTTTTGAACCAAGAAGAACAGTTTTTAACTAATTAGTTTCATTTTCAAAAAAAATAGTAAAACCTGAAAAAAAATAGTTTCGGGCCAAAGAACTGAAATTATAAATGAGCAGTGGAAGTAAATTTTGAACAAAATAGTCGAATTTTCAACCAAGAAAGATGAATTCTCAAGCGAAAAAGATCACTTTTCCATAAAAAGAGGTTTTTTGGATTCAAAAAGGCAAATTTTGTATCCAAAAAGAAGTTTATATATAATTATACAATTTTTGAACCCAAAAGAGTTGAATTTTCGACGAAAAAGACGACGTTAACAAAATAATTTTAATTTTTTCTAATTTTAACAATTTAATTAAATTTTCAACAAAATAGTTGAATTTTTAATCTACGAAGAAAAATAATTTTGGAAGAAAAAATATCAAACTTCAACAAAAGCATTTCCGTTTTCAACCAAATAGTTGAATTTTCAAGTTGCAAAACAAAACATTCCATGAAACAGTTGAATTTTCAACAAAAAAAATTATTTTCAACCATACAAAATGAATTTTCGATTTAGAAATATGAATTTTCACCAAAAATATGAGTTTTCAATTCACAAAGACAAATTTTCCACAGAAAAAGAGGAAAGTTCGAAAAAAATAACTTTATAGTGAAATTTTCCACTAAATGAAATAAATTCTGAGCCAAAAATACAAGCAAAAATATAATAGTAAACTTTTCAACAAATAAAAATTAACTTTCATCCAAAACTAGTTATATTTCTGTATTTGGTTCTATCAATTCACTTCCTATTAAAAAAAAAAAAAAAACATGGAAAAGGGGAAAAGAGAAAAAGGAAAAGTTTCTTGAAAACGGGTAATAAATAGGATTTCTCAAAAAAGGTGAAAGAGGGGAATAGGGGAGAGAGTAGGAATTCTATGAAATTGTATAAGAAGTCGTTCTCATGGAATCAAAGTTCCTTCCACAATTGTAGTTCTGCCAGATATTTATAGAATAATATACGATCAATCGTAATGTGTCCCAGCGGAAACATCTAACGTACGTCGTATATGCAATTTCGAATTTGCTTTACGACTTTGGAAACTGACAAGCGGTAAATGCATTCTGGCATTAAGTGCACTTGATTAATGAAGACGCAGATTCGCTGTGATATAAAGGGAGATTTTAATTTAAGTGTACTGTGAATAATTAGAAATTTAGTTACAAAATAATATTTTATTAATTTCCTTTTCTTTATTCAGAATGAAAATATTCTAGATATATGGAAAGAAGAATTTGAATACCAGAATCAGTTAGTCAAAACCACCACCAGTGTATCTACTAAGGTGTCTTAAAAACACCTAATGCTTTTTTTCATCATCAAACTTGTTTCCTCACTTCTTCTCACTATTATCAATTATTTACAATAATTTCTCCTACTTTCCCTTATTTTCGCTCACTTCCCTTAGTTTTCCTCTCCTGATTTTTCAAACTTCTTCCTCACCTCCTCAACTCTTCTTCCTCTCCCCTACTTCCCCCTTCCCTTCTTTACTTTCAAGCATTACCCTGATACCCCTCTCCACACTTTCTCTTACTATCATCCTGCACTTCCAATCATTTCTTTTACTCTTCCTCATTTTCCCTCACTTCCTTTGGTTTTCTTTTCCTAATTTTTCCTATTGCCCCTCCCCTGATTGTCTCTTCTTTCTCTCTCCTCGTTTTCCCTTACCACCAATTTTCCACTTACCAGCATGATCCTACTAACCCTCCCTTACTCCTTCTTACTACCCTCTCTTACTTCAAGTAATTTCTCATACTTTCTCTTACGTCCATTACTTCCCCTTCTCTAATCTTTTTTACTTCTTTTTTCCTTATTTGAGCTCACGAACCATACTTCCCCTCATTTACTTTTTTTCCGCTCACTTTCATTTGTTTCCCTCTCCTAATTTTTCATCCTTCCTTTCCCCTTATCACCTCTTCTTTCTCTCTCCTAATTTCATCTCACTTCCCCTTTTCTGCTCACCAGCATTAACTTGCTAACCCTTCCCTTACTACCCTCCCACATTTCCAATGCTTTTTCCTACTTTCCTTCACTTCCACTAACTTCCTTTAATTTTTCTTCTGCAATTTTTTCTACCTCAACTCTCCTTATCACCTCTTCTTTCTCTTCCCTCATTTCTCCTCACTTTTCCTCGCATTCATTACTTTCCCACCCCTATTTTCTCCTACTTCCCAACCCCCCCTCTTTCCCACTCACGACCCATACTCATTCAACCATACTTCCCCTACGCTCACTTCCTCTCTCGTTATTCCTCCGGGTTTCCCTCCGCGGCTACGAAACCCCAAAAATGGAATTAAATTGAATGAAAGTAAATGAAATTGAAGAGGCGTGAAAGAATTCGGAGAAGTAGAGCGACTTTAAACTCCCCACTTGATTTATCACCCCACTAGTTTAATTTTCACTCCTCACCCAGGAAGAATTAGTATTCATAATGGTGTTCAGTTGGAATACATTTTCCATCTGTCACTGTTATTAGAATCTATAAATCACCGAAGAACCGTAAAAGCTGCACGGCGATATCTCGCGTCGATCGCGTGCGTGTAAACGCGATCTTAAAATTGCCTCAGCTTAACAGAGGAAGTCCTACCCAACATTCTGCAAGGGGAAATATGAAGAGGAGAGTAGAGGTTAACGTAAAATGAGAGGATAGTCGTTACTGGCGTGAACTGTGCGATGCGTGCCATAACATCATTTAGAAAAGGAGGTAATTTCAAAACGACCCGTTTCAGAAAGTAGAACATTCCAATTCGAAATTTATCAAATTCAATATCAAAAAAAGTCATATTCTATTTTCATGAATAAGTCAAATTAGGCGCTATGTGTATACTACAAAGGGCTTCGTAGTCTACTTAGACGTTAATTAAGTTATCTCCTATCTTTTCTGTCCTCTATCCTGTAATCTATCCTGTCCTAACCAATCCGATCCTATCCTATTAGATCTCATCCTATCCGATTCTATCTGATCAACCCCTCCCTGTCCTCTTTTACTCCCCTGTTACCCTACTGATCACTCTTCTCCACTTCAAATCTATCCTCTATTTCCCTCTCTCTTCCTATTTATAACTTCACGTACTTCCCCTTCCCACCCCGCATTTCTTAGAACCTCTTCTACTCTCCCTTCCTCACCCTCCTACTCCCCCTTCCTCACCATCGTACTTCCCCTTGCCGACCCCATTTAGCTACCCCTCCACTCACCCCTCCACTCACCCCCTACATCTTCTCTACGCATTATACCCTTCCCTGTCATCACCGCTACTTCCCCTATGGTCTCCTACTCCCCCTCACTTCTGCCCTACTCCTCCAAGCACTCTTCTCTTCCCCCTCCCCTACTCATAATTCCTCCCTCCTCTAATCCTTGACTCCTCAATCCTATTCAGCTATCATCGAGTGAAAATTTGGGATAATAAATAAAAAGCATTAAGAAATGCGGCTCAGGTCCTAAATTTGTATAATTATGCAAAAATTTTTTTTTGTAAATAATTTCTTTTTGCTTTTTTCATAATTATCAAAATTTAGGAGCAGAGCCGTATTTCTTAGTGCTTCTTATTTATTATCCCAAATTTTCAACTCGATGTGGCTATTCGTGTGAACATAAGTTTACAAATAAAAAAAGTGTCGGTAAGGTAGGAATCCGGTCACGTGACCCACTCGTCACATGACCTTAAGCCCATTTTTACACATACTATACAGTATAATGGATACCTCAAAACAAAAATAGGGGTTGAATAGGGAAAGATGAGGTGATTTTTTTCGGAAAAACGGGTATGAATTTAAAAAAATATTCTTAATGAAGTTACCATATTGCATTTTTGAACGATGAATTTCCGACCAAAAGAGATAAACTTTCAACAGGAAATTGAGTCTCCGAACTAAAAAGTCGAATATTTTAGTAAGCAGTAGAATTTTAATCCTCAGATGATAAATTTTCAAAAAAAGGGTATTTTTAACTAAAAAAATGGACTTTCAACCAAATAAAGGAATTCTCAGAAATAAAAATTAACTCAAAACCCAACACTTGCATTTGCAACCCTACCAAATAGTTCTTTTGTTTTTAAATAATAATTCAATTTTCAACTTGAAAAGACAAATTTTTAATAAAAATGTTAGTTTCCTATCGAATAATTGAATTTTCAACTAAAGTAATTGAATTTTCAACCAAAAAGATTAATTTTCTACAAAAATAAACGAAATTTAATAAAGTAGTTGAGCTTTCAACAAAGGAGATGAATTTTCTAAATTGCATGATGAATCTTCAAACAAAAACTATGGATGCTCAAAAAAAATGTAATAGTTGATATTTCAACTGAAAAAGTGTTCGACATCAAAGGAAAAACAGCTGAAGATAAATTTTCAAGGAAAGAGTTGATTCCTTGATCAAAACAAAATTATTTATCAAAAAAAGAATTCAACTTTTAACCAGGAAGCAGTAGAATTTTTAACCAAAATAGTAGAATTTTCCACTCAAAAAGTTAATTTTCGACCAATCATTTTTCAAACAAAAAAATGTATTTCATATAGAAATACACGGTCACAATTTTTAACCTGAAAATATCAATTTTCAACAAAACTAGTTGAATTGTCAACAAAAGAGATTAATTTTTGAAGAAAATAGTTCATTTTTCAAAACGAAAAAACGAATTTTCAACCCAAAAAAATGAATTTTCAACCAAAGAAAATTAGTTTTTGACCATGAAACTTGAATCTTCAATCAAAAGGAATTTTTAACCAATAGTTTGATTTTCACAAAGAAGACTAAATTTTCCAGAAAATAATAGACTTTCCACCACAAAAGCTATTTTTCAATCAAAAGTAGTTAAATTTCCTTATAAGGTCCTATTAATCCAGTTCACATTTAATTGCAAAAAAAGATTAAAAATCATTTTAAATAATTTTTTTCTGAAAAAAAAAATATTTTTCTGTTGCCCCGCTGGGAATCGAACAACAGACCTACTGATTCCCGGTCAGGTGCTTTCCCATTAAGCTACTAGGAAGATCGGGGGAAAAAATGAATTTTCCACAAAGAAGATTAATTTTTACCCCAAATATATGAATTTTCTGTCAAATATTTGAATTTTGAGTTTATAAAGGATCAACCAAAAATGGAATAGTTTAATTTGTAGAAAAAAAATATTTCTGAAAAAAATGTTGAACAAAAAGTTGAATTTTCAACCAAAAATGGAATCATTGAATTTTCAGATCGAAAAATTAACTTGAAGAAAAGCGAAGTTTAAACGAAGAGCATTAATTCACTACCAAGAAAGGATGATTTTGACATAAATAATATAAATTATCAACTAAATATGAACATTTTCAAGCTAAAAAGGTATATTTTCGAACAAAAATTGAATATTTGAATTTACTTTCTTTTAATTAATATTTTATTAACGAAAAAAATGAATCTTCTAGAAAGCGTTTGAATTTTCTACTGAAAAATATGAACTATCAAACCAAAAAAGAAATCCTCAATAAAATAAATACATTTTCAACCAAATAGTTAAATTTTTATCCTGGAAGAATAATTTTTTACTAAACAAGACGAGTTCTCATCAGTGTACATTTTTAACTAAATTTGAATTTTCCAAAAATAACATAAATTTTCATCCAAATATTTGAAATTTTTAAATGAAAAGTTCAATTTTCAACCAAAAATGAAATAGTTCAATTTTCATTTCAAAAATTATGTTTTTCATTAAAAGAAGCAATTTTGTATACAAAACAATTGAATTTAGTTTCAAACTGTTGAATTTTCAAGAAGAAAAGACGAATTTTCTATACAAAAAAGTTGAGTTTTTAACCCAATATCAATCCATTTCACATTCAATTGAAAAGGAAGGTAAAAAAAGTAATTTTAAATAATTTTTTTCCAAAGGAAGATCTCCTCTCGCTCCGCTGGGAATCGAACCACAGAACTACATATTTCCGGTCAGGTGCTTTCTCATTAAGCTACTAGAAAGATCGAGGGAAGAAACTTTTTTTTAGAAATACAAGCATCATTTTGCTAGATGGTGCAGATCAAATTTTTCAAGGAATCTGTACTATAATTAGAGAATAACGGAAAATATTTAACGTCTTTTCAGACCAGATTGAGCTACGAAGGAATAATTATTTTAAGTATATTTTTTTTGTTTTTTGTAAAAAGATCTTCTTCCATAGAAGTAGATCTATAGTTCTGTGGTTCCATTCTCAGCAAAGCGAAAGGAGATCTTTTTTCAGAAGGAAATAATTTAAAATAATTTGTATTTCATAGCTTCATCTAGTCTGAAAAGACATTAAATATTGTCTGTTATTATTCAATGATAATACAGATTCCTAAAAAAAAGCAAGAATGCGATGGATCTTGAAAACAGGGGAAAAAGTGCGAAATTCTTTAAAAAAGAGAAAAAGAGGACAATACCAGAAACAGTGTGGAGTCTGAAATTACTTAGATATCTCTGAGTGACGTAAAACTCAAAGGTTCTAGACATGTGTCCATTTATATTCGAAATTAATAGAAAATGCTTGTTGAAAATGTACTGCTACATTGTTAAAGGACTTCGAAAATGGAAATAAGGAGGAACTTTTCCCCAAAGTCGTGCGGCAAACCATTTGAGAATTTGGTACGGAGAAATGGTAGATAGCAATTTCGTTTCACGAGTCTAAAGTTTCTCTCTCGTGTTTTATTTCGAGGAGTGTGGAGAAAAATTGATAAAAACCGATGTTTTCCCAAGAACATTTCCATTTCAGTTTTCATGCTCGTCTTTCACGTTCCACCTGACAAGGCCATAAATTGACACCGAGCGTTCCGCAACCTCGACTTTGGTCGTATTCGCAAATATACACGAGAGACGATTCATGGAAAATGCAACGAATCAGTTTATCATAATGCAATAATTTCCTCAGTTTCAGATGGCTTAGCAACCGATGCGAAAATGCAGATCTGGACAATTTGCCGGTCATAAACAAGGACGACGTGATTGCTGATTGCGTAAAATGGAGGTTATTACTGATTTGTCCTGGAAGTTCAAATTAGCTTGATACACTCAACTCCCGATATAAGGACAGCTTCAGGAATATCTTGCATTGGCCTTGATCCTAAATCGAAGGAATTCGAACGTGAATAGGCAGGGGCGCATGAATCATTTCTGTTAGATTTGGAAGCGTGACGCAAGCTGATGCAACTTATTGCGCTGAGTGTGCGGCCCTTAAGCTGTTTGTCACGTTCGACCCCGCTTCTGTCATCACGAGACTGCCTCAGCTGAAAACTCCTGCACAGGAGCCTCGGAGGATCCTGCACATCTTCCTGTACATGGACCTGCTCAGGACCTATACATATAATCTTGACGGTACCTGTGCAGAAATTTGGCGAGGAAAATAGACGTTTTTGATCCAGAAATCTTTTTTGTTTAAAAAATCATCTCATTTGGTAGAAATTTCATCTTTACTGATACATGATCCTGCAAAGGAACCTGCACCGACAGAGAAATTTTTGACTTATCTAGTACAGGTTCCTTTGCGAAGTAAATTGAGGGCCGAGTACCTGTACATAAACATGTCGCTCGCAGCTATGAAATTGTCTTTCCTTTTTTCCTTTGAAAACCCATCTTACTATCGAGAGAGCCAATTCACTAGCGAAACCTCGCGGATTAGTTCTCATTCAGGTTCATGTACAGGTCCTTGAGCAAGAACCTATACATGAACCCACACCTCAATTCACTACGTGAATGAACCTGTACAGGATCATTAAAAAAAACATTGCATACCGATTTCTGTGCAGGATCCTGTACAGCTTCTTTGCCAAATTCCTGCACAGGAATCGTCAAGATTACCTATACAGGTTCCTGTGCAAGTTCGTGTGCAGCAATATGTGCAGGATCCTCCGAGGTACCTGTACATACATTCTTAGCTAGGGTGAAGGCTATCAGCTCTAGGCATATCATAAACCGGGTGTTCTTATTTCGGAAGTTGAGTGTACTTAGAAGGAATTCTGATGCAACCCAGAAAATTAATTTTCTACCAAAGGATTAGCAACAAACTACATTAATTTTCCAGTTAAAACGATCAGTTTTCAACAACAAAAAAATAGCTAAATTTTCAGTTCGAAAAATTTAAAAATAAAGTTATTCCTAACCATTAAAATTTAACCAGAACAATTTTTTTTCGATGAAATGGTTCAACTCGCAATCAAAAAATGAATTCTCAGCAGAGAAGAATTATTTCTACCGCAAAAAATATGAATTTTGTAAGAAAATACATGAATTTTCTGTCAAATATTTGAACTTTCAACTTATCATTATTATTTATATTAACTTATCAACTTAGGATCAATCATCAACCAAAAATGGAATAGTTCAATTTCAAGATAAAAAAATTAGTTCTGAAAAACAAACAAACAAATTTGAATAAAAAGGTAATTTAATTTAAATATAATATACAATATAATCAAATTGAATGATTTTCATCAAAAATGGAATTGTTGAATTTTCAGATAAAGAAGTTAATTTAAGAAGAATTACCGAATTTTCAATTATGTGGATTAATTCACTACCAAAGAAAGATGATTTTTAAATAAATTACGCTAATTTTCAACGAAATATGAACATTATAAAGCAAAAAAAATATATTTCTGAAAAAAATGAAATAGTTAAATTTTTGTTTAGAAAATTATGATTTCATTTAAAAAGAAAAAACGAATCTTCTACAAAAAATTTGAATTTTCTACCCAAAAAAATTGTGTATCAGCAAAAAATTCATTTTCTAATTTAGGAGTTGAATTTTAAGTTAAAAAAAATTAATTTCCAACCCAAAAGAGAAATCTTCAATAAAATACATTATTTTTGAACCAAATAGTTAAACTTTTATTCAAGAAGAATAATTTTCTACTAAAAAAAAAAGAATTCTCATTTTCTAACACATAGTTCATTTTCCTACCAAGTTGTTGAACAATTAATTTCTAACATAAAACAGAAAACTTCAAACAAAAGTATTTTAATTTTCAACCACAGATAAATTTTCTACTAAAATTATAAATCTTCAGAAAAAAATTTCTAAGAAAGTAGTTGAACGTTCGTCCAAGAAGTAAATTTTTAGCATAAAAAGATGAATTTCCAATAACAAATATAGTTCATATTCCAATAGAACAAAATTTCAATTTTAAATACAAAAACAATTGAATTTGAACCGAAAAGAAGGATTTCCAATAAAATAGTTGAATTTTCAACTATTTTTCTACCAGTGAAATTGATTTTCCACCAAAAAGATGAATTGCTAACAAATTGCCTAAATTTATAACCAGTTAGTTACATTTTCAACCAATAAGGAAAACTTTTAACAAAAAAGACGAATTTCAAACTAATTAATTGCATTTTTAGTCTAGAAATGATCTCCTTTTTTAATAAAACAATCATTTTTAATTCTGAAAATCAAATTTTATACAAAACAGTCAAACTTCCTACCATATTAGTAAAGTCTTCTACCAAACGATTTAATTTATATATGTTTAACAATCTAGTTAAATGTTCAACCAAAACAGATTAATTATCAACCAAACAGTTTCATTTCGAACCAAAAATGATCAAATTTCTACTGACAGAGAAGAATTTTGAAACTGAAGAGACGAATTTTAATCAAATGAATTGAATTTTCAACCAGGAAAGATTCTCTTGTTCAGAAAGAAGAAACTTTTACCAAATTGTTAAATTTTGAACCAAAAAGACGAATTTTCATCAAGATAGTTTCGATTTTCGACCAAGAAAGATTTTCCAGTCCATAGAAAAAAAAAATTGAACAAATTTTTTAATTTAAAAACCATGATTTCTAATTTCGTAAAATGAAGATAATTACAGATTTATCATAAAAATTTTAATTGACTTGATAGTTATTAGAAGTCTCAATGCAATCCTTGGGCTCACTGGATAAATTCAAAAAAGCGTTTTTTAACTGACCTGGAAACAACAGCAATAGAATTTATATGTAATACAATGAAATTCAATAAGAATTATCAACGTAGAATACTATAATGCAAAAGAAAAATTTTCAAAAACACGTTTCGCCGTCCTTTGATCTCTGAACCAGGATTTTCCACTTCCCGGATTTCGAAAGTTCCCAAAAAATGATTTTATTCTCATACTGGATATTCTCTAACAAAAAAATGAGGAGAGCATAGAATCGACACATTTGTACATATCGATAAGCAAGAAGTTTTGAACTGGAAAATAGTAATTTGAAAAAAGTAATCTACCACTTTTTTATAAAAATGTCATCTCTATTAATTCCACCGCGACCCTTAGATTCAACCCAGTGAACTCAAATATTCATGAAAAATATCTGAATTTCGAGTCCAAATATGTTTTTGATCAGAAACAGTTTCATTTCATGATTGGCAAAACGCAGAAAGTTTTATCGTAATAACACTGCCGGAAGTCTATTCTATATTTCATGAGGTGGAAAAGGGCTGTCTTCCGGGAGAGTATGGGGAATCAAGACTTGTTCAGCAATTTTTTTTCTGACAAGTTCTGCTATTTGTAATAAAAAAAAAATTTAGGCTGCGAATGTACTTCCCATCAGTTAAAAGTAAATTTTTAAATTATCAACAGTTGAAGAAAAACTGCGTCATTTTCTCAACCTTTCTCATTTGAAATACATGGAAAATTTCAAACTAATTTAGGAACCCCTAAATATTATCTGATCTGGATGAAAATTTTCGAGGTTTTTCACTTCATCTAACTCTAAGGAATTGGGTGATAAACTCTTCAAAATGACGACAGCAGGACCGCCCTAGTGACCCTTGTAAAGTAGGTGATAAAAATGAAAATGAAATTTCAAACCATTTTCCATTGTGAATGAAAATGGCATCCGGACTGTGCCAAGGCACGTTTTGACAATTTCTCCTCGAATTTCTCTAAACAACAATAATTATTATTCTGAACATGAGGGTGCTCGACCTTCCCATAATCGTCTCCTGAAAATCCCGCCTCGAAAGTTGGGTGGAGCGGAACAGATTAAAGCGTTAAGCTCTTTGAGAGATCAGAATAGAAAGGCGGAACATTGGAACGGGAATTTAATCCTGGCATGTGTCGCAGTTCCTAATTACCTGACAAACTTGGCGGTGTCGGAGTGGATCAATAACCGGTATGTGCAAATGAGGTTTACACGACTTACCCTCGTCTCAACATTTTCTCACCCTTTTGACAGCCACGCACTCTTTACACTGGAAAGCCATCATCATTAATCAAATACCTTTCTATTACTCATTTTTACTGCCTCGAAATAGTTTAAGTTTGAGCAAAAATTGGACAGTAAGCCCTGGGATATCATGCAGCTGCATTTCATTCTGATTATCAACCTCTGATCAAAATCATCCACTACTGCGGATACAATGGTATATTAGATGAGTGCGCGAGCCAAAGATGCGTGCGGGAGCCATAGACGCGTGCGGGAGCCAAGGACGCGTGTGGGAGCCAAAGACGCGTGGGGGAGCCAAAGACGCGTGCGGGAACCAAATACACGTGCGGGAGCCGAAGACGCGTGCGGGAGCTAAGGACGCGTGCATGAACCAAAGACGCGAGGGGGAGACAAATACGCGTGCGGGTGCCAAAGACGCGTGCGGGAACCAAATACACGTGCGGGAGCCAAAGACGCGTGCGGGAGCCAAAAACGCGTGCGCGAGCTAAGGACGCTTGCGGGAGCCAAAGACGCGTGCGGGAGCCAAGGACGCGTATAGGAGCCAAAGAGGCCTACGAGAGTGAAAACAATTTTACCAAAACCTTCTCTGATGAGAACGTAATAAAAAACAAATTCCTGTGATTCTAAATCAAGATGATCCGATATGCAATTCTGAAATCAGGTATTCATGCTTTCAGAATAATGCCGATATGGTGAAAACCATTCGTAATAAGAGAACCAGTAATATACTGAAAGTGATGGATGGTGCTAAAGATGAATGGGAAAACAGATTTCGAGGGAGGATCATCGGTCTTATTGACTTCTTGTCTGAAAGGTATACATTTCAGTTATCGTGAAAATACTCATCATCTTTTATCAAAAAATCCACCCTGGGATATTAAACTTTTTACAAAATATTATCACTCATATTATCTCTAAATCTGTTCCCTATAGGAAAAAAGGCGGAACAAAATTATTGAAAATGTTGCACTCATTGTTGTTGACGATTGGCTGCATACTGGGTGGATATGACTTTAAGTTTCCGTTTGCAGATTGTTCCTTTGCTTTTTTTCGAATCTTGTATATCATTTTTTTTTTTTTAATTTAAAGAAAATATTTTTAAATTCAAATAATTTTGAGAAATATTTGTAGGTTTTGGAAGGATATAATAATGATTTTATTTCAAATAAAATTTAATTTTTTGTAGAATTTGAACAAAAAGTTGAGAAGATTTTCAAGAATTTTGAAAGGTTTCAAGAGAATGAAATTTTTCTCAAGATTTATTGGAAAACTGTCACATATTTTCTTATTTCGCAGGATTTATTTCAAATGAATATCTGAAGAAGATCACAATACGTTTCAAAAGATTTCCGAAATAGTAAAAATAGTATCTGAAAGATTGGAAGGCAATTTGTTTAACTTTGCAGGATTTTTTCAAAATTTTAGGAAAACTTCAAATCATTTCGGAAGATATTTAGAATATTATGAAAAATTGCAAACTTAATGAAAAATCTTGAAAAACTTAAAACAAAATGTACATTTTTTGAAAATTCCAAAAAAAATTATTAAGATTTTGAAAGGTTACAAAATAATACAGATTTTCAAGATTCCTGGGAATATTTAAAGTGATTCTTCATTTTAAAAAAATAATTTTGAGAGAATATTTAAGCTGGTTATAGAACACGACCAAGGATTTTAAAATTATCAAAAATGACCAAGGAGAATTTAAAACCAATTTTATGAATAAATCAAATCGATTTGAAATATGTTTAGGCACTTTCCTGAATTTCCTCCAAACATCGAAAAGTCTTAAATATCTTTTAAACTACTTAAATTTTACCTGAAATTTGGTAAAATCCTGTAAAATAAAACAAAATCTTAGAACCTTCACCTTTTTTGGCTGAAAATTCAATTTCCTGTTTCAAAGTTAACCTTTTTTGTTAAAAATTCACTTTTTTAATTTTAAATTCATATTTTTAGCTCAAGAATAATCTCTTTGGTTAAAAAATTAACCTAAATGTTGAAAATCTGTCTTTTTTGACAGGAAATTAATTTTCTTGGTTAAAAATTCATCTTTCTGTTAAGGATTCAACTATTATATTGAATGTTTTTATGAATTCAACTGTTGCTGAATAAAAATTAAAATCTTCTTGAATTGGTATACCAACTTTTACATTTTTTGATGAGAATTCATCTTCTTTGGTTGAGAATGAAACTACCGTGGTAAAAATTGAAGTTAGAACTTATCTTTTTTTTGTATAAAATTAATTTCTTTGGTTAAAAATTATTTTTTTGGTTGAGGATTCTAATTTTTTTACTATTCTATGACATTTTTCGTTGAAAATTCATATTTCTTGGTTGAAAATTCAATTTCTTGATTGAAATTCGAACTATTTTGTTGATAATTCAATTTCTTGGTTGAAGATTCATCATTTCAAATTATGACTTTAATTGAATGAGAATTTGTCTTTTTTTGTAGAAAATTAATCTTCTAGGTAGAAAATTCATCTTTTAAGGTTCAATATTCAATGATTTCGTTAAAAATTATGTTTATTGTTGAAATTTTAGTTTGACATATTTGAAATCTTCACGAATTTTCTTGAATTGTCTCAAGAATCTTAGAAAAATTGTAGTTATTTATTAAAAATGATTTTTCCCCTCAAACCAGAAAACTACACGCAAGCATAGCGCGCGACTGATGGTGCTAGAGATAAAAATAAGTATTTATATATTTCATCCTCAAACTAAGTACCTTTTTCTATTTTCTTGATTGCAATCGACACTTAATAAGAATGATGAGGCCTATAAAGTTTTCTCAGAGATAGAGTCAATGTTTACTGAAATAATAGCTGAGTCTAAAAAAATCACTTTAGTTAACAGAATTATGATTTGTATGCGAAGGGTGGCAGTACGGAACAAGATAATCACAATTTTTTTTGAAAAAAAAAAATTTATTTCAGGAAAAATTCCTATATAATTCAATGAACATTATAGTAAAAGGATTGTTTAAAATCTCATTTTTTTATTCAATAAGTTTTAATTTTTTTATGTAACATCTTAGTTAAATTTAGGTAAAAAATTAGGCAAAAAATTGAATTCAGCAAAAAACTGAAAATCTGAATTATAATAATTTTAGAGTAAACGTGAGATGAAAAATTATTAAAAATTTTCTGAGAAGTCTTGAGAAAATTGTTATTTTCTTAAAACCTTTCAAAAATCATAGGCTTCTGAAATTTTTGTTAGAAAATTTTGGAAATCTACATTTTGTTATGAATACAATTATTTGTATAATGCTTTTTCGCTTTCCTGAAAAATTTCGATTTTGTTGGCTTTCTAATTCTGTAGTGCCACCCTTCACTATTTTCGCTTGAAGATTTCTACATTCTCATCCTATAACGATAAGATATTAGATTTGTGTAAAATTTCGTACCTCCCCCCCCCCTTTGACTAATGTCCACGTTTTGAAACCCCCTGAACCAAAAAAAAATGTTTTCACAAAATGTCTGTCTGTTAGTCTGTCTCTTAGTATGTCTGTTAGTCTGGATGTCTGTTAGTCTGGC
>CAKNXH010000731.1:329444-342605 GCA_932178445.1 Andricus quercusramuli | reverse complement strand
GGAAGGTATGTATTGGGAAAATAGGTAAAAGAAAGTGCAGAACATGTTAATGGTGAGAGGACACATGGGAGGATCTATGAAGATGTTGGAAAGGAAAAGAAGGTAAAAAAAAGCCAGAAAAAGAATGTGTTGAAGATTCTAGAAGAGGATGGATTGGGTGAGGAGTGGATGAATGTATCGGAAGGAGCTAGAGGAGTGAATGAGAAAGAATGGAAGAACAAATGTGCTCAAATTTTTAAAAATGAGGCAGAAGAGAAGCGAGAGTGAGAGAAGAAGGAAAAAATTTGCTTAGGCTAGAAGTGTGAAGATCTTTAAACCCTAAGGGGATACATGATGAATAAAGATAACAGTGATTTCGATTATAGAGAATTTTTTCTCGCTTCCTCTAAACATTTTTATTGTGGTAGCTATCCAGTCCTGTACTGCCACCCTTCATTCATTTTGCTGGAATATTTTCTTAATCCGCTAATATCTCGTGAAAGGGAGTGTCTCAAAAGCAGCTCATGACTCAACTAGAATTTGATGCCGAGATATTCTGCCCATCCCCTAAAATCTATGAGATTATCCAAGATACCAGTGATTAATAACCAACTCGAGAACAGCATCGTGTTTCATTTGACCTCGTTATCGAAACAAGTAGCTTGCAAAAATTACTAACCTCAGCACAGTGTCGGTTATTGTTTCAACCTCACACTTTATAAGATGATTAAAGTTTCAAGAGGTTCTTACTCGAATTCATAAGATCTTACATAATATAGCTATTAAACTTTAGGGGAGAATTTAATTATTAATTAACAGACTTTATAATCAATATTCTTATAGAACTTCAGGTAATAATGGAATTATTAAGGTTTTATGTATTGTAAGACGGGGCTAAGCAGGAGATGATTTTATATTTTTCTCAATGAGGGGCCATCTACAAAGTAGGTTATCAATTTTGGGATTTTTCTCAACTTTCACGTTTTTTTTTCTTTTCTAGTGAGTTCAGTTGGTATTATTTCTGGAAAGGAGAAATTTTTTTATTTTTCACGCGAATGGGTGAATAAATTATTTTTAGTAAAATGACTTCAACACCATGAAAGATGAATTTTTAACCCAAAAGGGCAAATTTTAAACTAAAAAATTAAATTTTTTCCCCAAAAGGAAGACGCTATCAGAATAGTTAAATTTGAAATAAAATGATTGAATGTTGAAAAAAATATTCGAATTCTTAACGATGTGATCAAATTTTTAAACACAAAAGATTGAAACCAAAAGCAATTGCAATTTCAACCAAAAATTTGAATTTTCAAAAACAACAAAATTGATTATTAAGGAAATAGTTAAGTTCAGAACCAAATAGTTGAACTTTGAAGCAGAACAGACGAATTTTCCACAGAATATTTCAACTTTGAACCAAACAGTCGAATTTTAAAGCCAAAAAGACAAATTGTTGAGAAGACAGTTTAATTTTAAAAAAAAATCATTTTCAGACAAGAAAGATGACTTTTACCTTGAAAGATGAACTTCAAATCCTAAAGAACAAATTTTTAACAAAACAGTTGAATTTTCGATCAAAAATGATATTAACAAAATAACAGAATTTTCAACAAAGTAATTGAATATTCAGAATGACAGTGAAATTATTAATCAAATTGGTGAATTTTTGACCTACTAGGATAAATTTTCAACAAAGCAGATTAATTTTCTACAAGAAGACAAACTTTTAACAAAATGAATGAATTTTCAACCAAATTGTTCCATTTTCAACTAAAAAAGGTCAGTTTTCAACTGAATATGGAATATTCAGGTTTTCAGTTTGCAAAAATACTTCACTACAAAAAAAAAATGAATTTTTATACCGTTAAATTTGAAAAAACAGGAATTTTCAATGAAAGAATTCAATTTAAAAAATTGATTTTTTACTCAAAAAGATTAATTTTCAACGAAATACACAAATTTTCAAGTGAATTGTTCAATTGTCAACTAAAAAAGGTCAGCTTTCAACAAAAAATTTAATATTGAGGTTTTCAGTTAGAAAAATGACTTTTGAACAAAAAAAAGTGATTTTCATCCAGCTAAATTTAAAGAAGACAACCAAATAATTGAATTTTTGAAATTTGAATCATACATTTTCACACAAAAATTGAATATTCAAATTTACAGATGAAAAAAAAAAAAAAAAAAAAAAAAAAAAAAAAAAAAAAAAAAAAAAACATGAATTTTCCATAAGATTGTTGATTTTTTAACAAAAAGTTCATTTTTCACTAAATATTTTTAATTTTCTACTAATATAGATAAATTTGTATACAAAAATATGAATTTTCAACAAAAAGGACATTTTTAACGAATAAGTATTTCAAGTAAAAAATATTTTGATTTGAAATCTAAAATAGTTAAATGTATCGAGCGAAGACGAATTTTTAACAACAAAAAAAAATTTTTTTACGAAGTGTTTGCATTAACAAGAAGATAAGTAAACTTCCAATAAAAATAGTCAAATTTTCCACAGAATAGTGATAATTGATGTATTTTTATCAAGTGCATACTTTTTTGTAAAAATTAATATTTTCGGTTAAATATTAATTTTTATAACTGAAATTTCAACTATTTCATTTTTGATATAAAATGGATCTTTTTGGTTGAAATTTTAACGATGTGGTTCAAGATTCATGTTTTTTTTTTTAAATTGGCCTTTTTTTGGTAGAAAGTTAATCTTTGCGGTTCAAAATTTAACTGTTTGGTTGAGAATGCATATATTTCATTATTATATAGTGATTAAAAATTAATTTTTTTCAAATTGAAAATTCAATTATTTGGTTTGATATTTAACTGTCTGGTTCAAAGTTACATTTATTGTTGAAAAATCATATTTTCGAGTTGAAAATTGAACTGTTTGTAGAAAATTCGTATGTCTGGATTGGAAATCCAACAACTTTTTTTGTAGAAAGTTAATCTTTTTAGTTGAAAATTCAACTGTTTGGTTGCAAATTTTTACAATTTTTTGAGAATGAATTATTTTTAGTTCTAGCTCAATTTATTTTTGTGATCAATAATTAATTTTCTTCAAATAAAATTTTGACTGTTTGGTTGCAAATTTAACTGTCTGGTTTAAATGTTCCTTATCTACTGAAAATTGATATTTTCCAGTTGATAATGAAATGTTTAAATTTGATAGATTTTGTTCAAAACGCATCTTCTAAGTAGTTTCAGTTGATTTTTTTTTCGTTGAAAATTATTTTTTTCAACTGAAAATTTCACTGTTTGGTTGAAAATTAAACTGTTTTCTAGAAAATTTCGTATTCTGGCGTGAAAATTCAATAATTTGATTCAAAATTGAGCTATTTTCTTGTGAATTCATTTTTTTATTGAACATTTATATATACGGGTTAAAAATTTAACTTTTTTGTAGAAAACTCGTATTTTTAGCTTGAATAATCCATATTTTGTATAAAATTGTTTTTCCTCATAAACTGAAAAAAATTTCTTTGACGAAAATTCAGCTTGGTTGAAAATCAGTCTGTTGTGGTTGAAGATTTAATTATTTTGTTAAAAATACCTATTTTCTGAAATCACCTAAGTTTCATATAGAAACATTAGTTAAAGATGTTCCAATATTATCTAATGAACAAACAAATTCTTTATAAACAAATTATTTGTTAAAAAAATGTTTTCTACTATTTTTCATAATTTTACGGTTTTTCTTCAAGTTATATTGCAGGAAAGTTCGTTTTTTCCCTATATCAGTTTTTTTATATTTAGAAACTTTATGATAATTTGAATTAAATTCATAATTTGTTGATGAAGTTTATGATTTTTTAAAACAAATTTAATTTAAAAAATACTTTAAGCAGGCATTTGTCGATAGAAATATAAATTTCTTTCGATGTCGACGTTTTTGATTAGGAGTTTTATGATAATTTCAGCAAAATGAATAAGTTATTCAAAGATACTATGATTTTTTAAAACAAATTTATTTAAAAAATGCATAATACGGACATCTGTGGACGGAAAAATTCTTTTTTTTTTTATGCCAGTCCTTCTAATTTCTAATGCATGATAATTTCAGCAAAATTGACAATTGGTTGATGAATTACAATTTTTTTTCGAAACAAATATAATAAACAAATGCATTATTCGGACGTATGTCGATGGTCGATAGAATAATTGTTTCTGTTTGTAGTCACTCTTTTAATTTCGGAAATTAATGATAATTTCATTGAAACTCATACTTAGTTGATGAATTCTATGATGTTTTAAACAAATTTAATAAACATAATAAACATAATAAACAAAATTTATTATTCTGCTATAGAATCTAAAATACTTTTTGTGAATTATTGTTAAAATTGCTATTCTCGTCAAAAATTTAATTTAAAATAAACATTTTTTAATAACAATCTATGAAAAGTATTTTCGAATCCATCTCAATAATTCTTTCATCTTTCAAGAGTGTAAACTCAAGTCAGTTTTTTCCCAAGTTAAAAATTTTGTTTATCAATCATTTATTAATATAATTTGGCAAATAAATCAGTTTCATTAAAATAATTTTTAATTTAAAAAATTAAAATAACCTAATTTAATTTTGGAAGAGAAATTTTATCATGCGCCGTAGTACTATGCAATTATTTATTTATAATAGATATGAGCTTGTCTGAAAAAAATGTTATGTTACATCTCATAAATTCGAAAGAATTGTTTAAGCAATGATAGTTTAAATAAAGAAAAAGCGTTTTTTCACGTAAAATCATCCAATAGTCGAAAAATAATTTTCAGTGAATAATTATATTTTTCAATTATTTAAACAAAAATTGTTTAAACAATGTTTTTAATTTATTATGCAAAGCAGTCAGTTGACTAATTCGCAGCCCTCACTCAAATTCTTTTCACGCGGCCATGCAGTTTTCAACTGTAGCACAACGACAAGATTTTTTACCGTGTTTTCAGCGCGAATGATTAGCCGAGGGGCTTGAGCGGTTAGGAATGAGTTGGGATAGTCGTGTGCCTAGAGTGTATGTAGTTCTAATTTTTTCTAATGCTTTTAGACATATTCTGAAGTCACAGACTAGGTCAATGAACATTTCCAGCACTTTTTTTCCGGTTAGAAGCGAGAAAAATGAATAATTAATTTTGAAATAAATAAGTTTGGAAACCATAACAATAATGAAGAGAAACTATGGTTGCTAAATGCAATTAGACGGAAACAAGGACGCAACTGGCACTGTTTTGTGTTTAATGCTGAGACAATCAATGTAGAATATTAGCGATTAGCACAAGTTGCAATGAAGTTCATTCCAACTGTAGTGAAGTTTACCACAATTGCAAGTTCTAGCATTCTCATGCCCGCTAGTTGTCTCCATTATTTCAGTTGTTGTTACAGAACGACGATTTCCAGGATCAAGGAAAATGTTTCGGAAATTAAACTTAACATCATTTGCCTTTGCACTTTAATTAAATAACTATTGAAAATTTTTAAAAGTGGCCCCGGTGAAAATTTTGTTACAAAAAAGTACAGAAAATTAAAAATTTTTTTCAGGAATTTATGAATAAGTAAAATAAATTACAGAGAAGTACAACTTTTCGCTACTATTGAGACGCATTTAGTAATTTTTTGTATTTTGATCTAAACTTTTTTATTTTGTTGTAGTTGGTAATTTTCTACAAGATTTTACAAAAAAATTAAAACTACAAGAACCTACAGGAATCATGTATACATGCTCGAAGAAAATAGTAAGATTTCGTACCAAATGTTTGAAGCCAAAAAGACGAATTTTCAACAAAACGGTGGCATTTTCAATCCGAAAGTATGATTTTTTAAGAAAAAAGTTAATCTTCAACCAAAATGTAATAGTTAAATTTTCAGCTTGAATAATTCATTTTCAATAAAAAATTTGTGTTCAACAAAATAGTTGAATTTTCAACCAGAGATGATTTTTCAAATACAATTATGAATCTTCAACTGAATTGTGAAATTTTTAATCACAGACTTTTGATAAAGGATATCAACTATGAATAAATGATTACCATTTTCAACAAAAATAGATAAATTCTAAGTGAAAAATGTAACTCTTGATATTTTACACATTTTTTTTTGTTAATTTTCAATTAAAGATATTTTTATTCTTGCAAAAAAGAAGAATTCTAGTAAAATGTATGAATTTTTGAATGAATAGTTTTATTTTCAAGGTACGAAGATGAATTTATATTCAAACGGTTGAGAATTTTCAATAAAAAAAAATCAAACATTAACAAAAAAAAAAAAAGAGATGACAGGCATGACTCCTGCTCATATAGACAAATTTCAGTAACCTTATTTTTATTTTAATATTAATTTAAGAGATTTCTTATAATTATTGAATTTCTTCAAATTTGAAAAATTTACTGTAAATTCATAAATTACCGAAAATTATCAAAATTCAGAAATTTATTTATCAATTCTTCTGAAATTTTTAAATGTTAGAATATTTTTGGAAATTTAAGGTACTGTGGATTGCTTTAATCAGAATAGTATAGCGATTGAGATGATTAAGTAATTTTACGACCAGAATTATAACAGGAAATGAACACAAGCATTTCATTTCACAACCATTTTTTAAAATATTTTTGAATTTTTTTTTCTGTAAATGTTATTTTTAGAATTGAACTAAAACCTATTTTTACAAATCGGATCATTCTCAAACAAATAAGGCACTAAGGTAATTTGAAGTATCCAAAAATTTTACAAATTCATGGTTCCTTATCGTTTCGGGTCACACTTTTGCTCCCTAGGTTACAAAAACATTATTTTTTGCTCTCCAGGGCTTGCCACAAATATGAGGTTTTCAAATGCTCTCCCGTTAGAATAATTTGACTTTTATATCTGGTCGTGAGGGTTGAATTATTAAAATATGATTCAATGGCCAGGGTTTGAAGGAAGGATAATATGAGACGAGAAAACGGCCAGTTCAGTATTCGGCTTCTTGGCGACGCAGAAAAAGTATTCGTCTTTGAGATAAATGGGGAAGACGGGAATAAAAAGCATCTCAGTAGAGATGGTCGGCGTGAAGGCAGAAGTAGAAGGATTTCTCGAATCGTGACGTAAGCGTTTAAGCTCCTACCTCGAAGAGACGTAACGTATAGAAAGACGTTCGCCCGCAATACCAACAACATTTTTCATCCTTAAATCTCGGAATCTCAAATCCACCATTAATATTTAGAACGTCACAACGAATCCAGACTACGATACGAGCATTTGGAACAGGTGCTATCTAGAAAAATACGTATGCACATTTTCATGACAGCGAATAAAGTTTCTCAATTCTATAAGAAATAAAAAAAATCTGCCAGCTGTCCGGGACATTCACATCGAGCGCTAGATACTTTCTGGACTAGTGCTTCTCGCTCGACTCAGTTTAAAGTATACGTTGCTTGCAAGTATTGCAGAAATATCGCAATCTCTACTTTCTTTATAATTATAAATCAAAATTTATATTGTGAATTAAACTCAGACAACTTAAAATTCAAATCATGCATCCCCGTAAGAACGTTTAAGTCTTTCTTGGAAGCTACAGTGCAACCGCGGAATCGATGTTCGTTCCATGCTCGTAAAATTTTACGTTGAGCGCGAGCCAATCGTACGAAGCTCCCTTCCAGAGGCATCAACGAATCGCAAAACGATACTTGCTAGCATACCCCCACTCTTCTGCGACATGAGTGGTGCGCTGCCGCCGAAGCGAAGTCCATAAAAGTACGGTCCGCGAGACCAAGTGATCGAGATCTTCCCGGAATTTGGCCCAAGCCACATCTCACTGCTTTCTTCGCCCGGGCCAAACTAGATGCCGGAATTCTTCTTGAATTTTTCATAAGAACTCAGAATTTTTATGTTTTTTTTTTTTCAATGTTCATAAAGCATTCATTGTCTTCAAATGCAAAAAGTGATTTAAATCTTTTAGTGTACTCATAAAATAGCCATCTTGTTCAGAAGAATTCTTGCTGCTCAAAACTTTTTTTTTAAATTAGGATATAGTTATTCACCTTTTGCTGATTATAGAGTAAATCAAAGAGATTTCAAGGCACTTTTTGTACAATTTTTCTATTTTATATAAAGATTGTAATAAACAGACTCCAATATTGCTTTTTGAAATTTTTCAGTTAGTATTTTCATACTTAAAGTGTGAGCAGGAAATTTAAAGTATATATTGCACGTGGTGTTCCACTCGAAAATTATAAAATTGTCGACGTTAATTCAGTTTCAGGATTAGAATTTGCGAGGGGTTGGCCACTTCACTTTTAAAAACACACCAGATTTATATATTTAAAAATATTTCAAAGATTTGAAAACCTTCAAAAGTTTACAAAGGATTTCAGAAATACATCAACATTTTCAAATCTTTCCAAAAGATTTTAGACGATTTTACAAACATTCAAAATATTTCATAAAAGTGTGTACATCAGATTTCAAAGACTTCGAACGATTTCAACAGGTTTTGAAAGACTTCTGACGATTTCCAGAAAGATGAAACAATTTCAAAGTTTCAAAAAGATTTGATGAGATTTCAAAGATTTTAAACATTTTCAAAATTGTTTCAAAGATTTTTGATGATATCCAAGAACATGAAACAATTTTGGAAGATTTCAAACAAATTTTGAATTTTCAAAAAGATTTCAGAAGATTTCAATAGATTTTAAGGGCTTAAGAGATTTTACAATGATTCAAGAGATTTCGAAAGATCTCACAAAGTTTTTGAACATTTCATAAACATTTGATAGATTTCCAAAAAATCCACAAAAATTTGTAAAGATTTTGCAAAGATTCTTAATATTACACAACATTTTCAAAGCTCTCAGGAGGTTTCACAAGGATTTCAAACGTTTATACAAATTTCAAGGGTTTAAAAGGTTTCACAAGGATTCGGAAGAATTCAAAAGGTTCCAATACATTATAAAAGATTTCAAAAACATTCAACAGATTTAAAAAAAGCATGTACATCAAATTTTAAGGATTCCGAATATTTCCAAAAGATTTCACAAGGATTTGAAAACAAATTTCAAAATATTTTATCTAATTTTAAAAGATTTTTGGGATTTTTGGGATTTTAAAGATTTCGAAGATGTCAGAAAGATTTAAATCATTTCAAATGGATTTCAACTTTTAGAACATTCCACAAACATTTTAAAAAGATTTTAAGAACTCAGAAGGTGAAAGGAGATTCGAGAAGATCAGAAAGGTTTTAGAAGATTTGAAAAATTTCAAGCATTTTAAAGATATCACAATGATTTCAATTATTTCAAAAGACATTGAAAAATCTAAAAACTATTTTGAAAATCTCACGAAGATTTCAAAGTTATCGAACAGTTCACAAAGATTTCAAATATTTTGAAGATTGAAAACATTCAAAAATATTTCACAAAAATTTTAAACATTTTGCAAAAATTTAAAAGGTTTGAAACATGTCACAAATTTCAGAGCTTTTGAAATATTTTATAAAAATTTGGAAGATTTGGAACTGTTTTAAAGAGTTACAAAAGATTTTTGAACATTATCAATATTTTGAAAGATTTCACAAGGATTCAGAAGATTTCAAAAGTTTTCAATACATTGTACAATATTTCAAAAACATTCCAAAGATTTCACAAAGGCTTATACATAAAATTTCAACGATTCCGAATATGTCCAGAAGATTTCACAGAGATTTAAGGAAGGTTGCAAAATATTTCAGATGATTTCAGAATATTTCAAGAATTTTCAAGATTTTGAAGATTTCAAAAGCATTGAAATCACTTCAAAATGATTTCAGCCTTCAGAAAATTTCACAAACCTTTTTAAAGATTTCAAGAACTTGATAGATGAAAAAAGATACAAAAAGATCAGAAAGATTTTAGAAGATTCGGAAGATTTCAAGGATTTTAGAGATATCACAATGATTTCCAAGATTTCAAAAGATTTTAAAAGATCTCAAAAATATTTAAAAAATGTCACAAACATTTTAAAGCTTCCAAACATTTCACAAATGTTTCAAGGTTTTTGAAGATTGAAAAACATTTGAGTAGATATCTCAACATTTCAAAAAAAATTTGATGAAGATTCAAGAAAGATTTCAAAGATTCCTAAAGATTTCAAAAAGGTGGAAAGGATACAAAAGCGTGTACATCAGATTTGAATTCTTCTAGAGATTTCAAACGATTTTGAATGTTGTGAAATATTTGGAAGGATTCAAAAATATTAAGAGGACTTTAAAAATTTCACATTGGTCTTAAAAGATCTCGAAAAGCTTTTGAAGATTTGAGAATCAATTACCTTAAATTTGTTTGTGCCTTTAAAATTTCGTTTTGAGGTTTGAAATCCTCAGTAACAGTGAGTAAAACCTACAAGCTAACTATCCACAACTGAAACTCCAGTAGTATAAATACAAAGTTCAATTACCTAAGAAAATAAATGGATATTTTTAAATATTATATCTTTGTTTTAACGGAAACTTGTCTTGAACCTGATGTCTTACCATCTGAATTTTTTGACACTAATTTGCATCGTGTCTTCAGGGATGATCGTATAGATAGATTAGGTGGCGGTGTTCTTATAGCTATCAATGTAAGATATTATATCCATTTAGATTTGGATGTTTTTTCTGTATCTAGATCAGTACTTTCAGTTAATATTGTTAAAGTAAGAGTGCGTATAAATAATACTAAATTAGCATTTATAGTTGTATATATACCTCCATCGCTAACTTCAGACCTGTTCAAAGATCTTTCAAATTCACAAATGGCTCTTCAGGATATTTGGTAAAAAAAAATAATTATCTTCGGCGATTTTAATGTCCCTCACTTCAAAAATTCCTGCTGATTCAACACTTTTGATTATAAATATGTTCTAATCAACACATTCGCGCAAGCATTGGAACTAAACAAATAACACTCAATTGCAAAACACAATAATGAATATTTGGATTTAGTATCATCTAATGTTGTTACTTTGATAAGTAGAAGTCTGCTACCCATTTTTCCTGAAGATGCACATCATCCTACTCTGGACTTGTTGCTAGAATTGAAATCTAGCACTATTCGAACAAACATAGTTGATAATCAATGTCAACGTATCAGCACAGCTTCATTGCTCCCTTCTCTGGTCTTCTTTTTCTAATTTATATGAATGCTCTTTCGCTTAGCTTAATCTGCAACCATCTTTTGTATGTTAGCGACGTCAAGCCTGGCATACCCATATCAAACATATAATCTTGCGATGTGTTGCAAGAAAACAAACAATTTCAATATTTGGTGTCATTTACTAGGAAGAGGTCTATTTCGGAATATCAGTACACGATTGAGGGTGTTAACCTCGAGAGAGTTCTTGTGATTGAGGATTGTTTTCTGTGCAGGCAGGATTCTAGGACTGCTGATAAGATCATGCAAGAACTTCAAAACTACGGAACTTCTCAAGACACTATTCCAATATCTGCTTATGTCTAAGTTGGAATATGCTTCTGTCATTTGGGCTTCTCACACCAAAAAGTACTCTGATGCCATTGAAAGCTGCCTTAAATAATTTCTGAACTTCTTAGCTTGATAGGAAGATGGCACATTTCCTCCCAGGGGATTGAGGGAATCGCTTTGAGGGATTGCTAGGATCTGAATTTGGTGTGTGGTCCTTGGTGGACAGGCGTATTTTTTAAACGATTTTATGCCTTTTCAAAATTGCACGTGGTTTCATTGACTGCCATCCTATCTTAGAGACGACTCCACTCAATCCTCTGCAGTATGCCACTCTTCAGACTGAACTTTTTTAGATTCCTTCAGCTATCAATCGTCGTTCTCCATTGTATCGTATGTGCACCTATGTAAATGAACTATATGTATATCAAGGCGATGATCCCAACATTGATCTATTTTTCATGTCTATTGGCGACTTCATTACAGCATCCTATCAGCTTGTTAACCATCCTCAAAACCTGAATAAGACCTTTAATTTTGTTCTGGAGAGTCATCGGACACCCTGTCTAAAAGTAGTACATTGGGATTCCATAAGGTACACTGAATGTGCAATTGATCCTTCCTTGTTCCTGAACATTTCATTCAAACAAATGTCGTTGAGCCTGTTCATCATCCTCAAAAGTGAGCATAATCACAGAGTAAAAAATTTTTTTTAATTTCTGATCACAGGATAAAATGGTTCGATTGAATGTCGGTTATTTGGCAGAGGTGGCCGGATAGAGATAAGATGTCCAATTATTATCAAAGTGTGCTTTGAGGGTCATTAATTCCTGTCGAGCGACATTTACAACCTTTACTTGCGACGGTTATACGTATCTACGTGGCTTGCCAGAGTGTCGTGATTAATTTCAAAGTATCGTCTTAAGGAAATTTATCACTCCGCGCTTGCGAATTTTCTATAAAGATGGAGGGTGCTTCGATGCACCTTCGTCAAAACGTATACGACAGCTCACAAGAAGCGGAATAAAGACCGTTCCTGCGTATGCGAACGATGCCTATAAATTGCTTTTGTTACGAGTCAGCTGAAATTTAGAGAGAAATAAACTTTCAGGAATTTACTTACAAACCAGGCCCCGGGAAAAGAGTCGTAAACCTTCAACTGAATTACACCAGCACCTTTCTTACGTACCAACAATTTTACTGCTATGAATTGAGTCGTTTAACCAGTTACGTACCTGAAACACGAAAAAGGAACTGAAATTAACTCACAGTTATAGTATTTCTGAAATAATAAATTGCTGGGGTTAAACTCATTTGAGAACTTCAAAATGGGGAGGCCAAAGGGAGGCCGAACGGAGAAGCTAATTTGTCTAGCTTTTGAGAAAATTCTATTTTTTATGTAATAATCAAAAGAAGCGCCCTGTTAGCAGCTTTGCTATAACACCACCATCCCAGTAGTAGGGTGTTCAACTATTTATCTTAAAAGTCAAACACTTGCCGACGTTGATTTTCGCTTTCTGGACCTACCCGTTATCGGCCGTTCCGAAGGAAGAAAATCTGCTCAGTTTTTATTTTAGGTGGACCTAAAGACGAAAGGAGAAACTATCATGAACTTGTATCCTGAAGAATGGTAGTTTAGCGTTTCTGATCTTGGTTGCTCGGTTCTGATTTTGGGCGAACCTGATCACAAAACAAAAAATTACCATGAACTTGGGTCCTAAAGAATGGTAGTTTATCGTTTCTGATCTTGGTTCCACGGTTCTGATTCTGGGCGGA
>CAKNXH010000731.1:298011-329434 GCA_932178445.1 Andricus quercusramuli | reverse complement strand
TGGCAGTTTATCGTTTCTGATCTTGGTTGCTCGGTTCTGATTCCGGGTGGACCTAACGACAAAACAAAAAACTATCATGAACTTTGGTCCTAGGGGTGGCAGTTAATCGTTTTGTCGTTACGTCCGTCCAAAATCGGAACTGAGCAGATTCTCTTCATCCGGCATAGCCGGTAACGAGCATGCCAGTCATGAAAGGGATCGTGGTGGTATAGTGGTGCCGCTGAAAAGAACATTTTTTCCTTCTGATTATTACGATGAAAGTACAATTTTTTACGGAAAAATTGCCTTTACAGAGATTCTTCCTACTTCATAGATAATGTATGCAGGAAAATAGATAAAATGGTTTCTCCGAATAAAACCTCTAAAATCCCTCAAATCCCGAGCACTCCCACAAAACTCAAGTAAGATTTCGTAAAAAAATTCGAAATCTGTGACAAAATTCTTCGAGAAATGATGAAACCTGTTTAACCTTCTAAAATCTCGTAAATTTTCATAAAATCTGATGAAGCATTCGAAATATTTTTAAACTCCCTAAAAGCTTTGCAATCCTTCGAATCCTTTTATATCCGTCAAAATATACAAAAATCTATCAAAATCCCTTAAATTCTGTTAAAGTCCTTCCAAGTCTTTGAAAGACTCTTAAATTTTTATAAATTCCTTGAAATCCCTAAAAATCCGTTATAATATTATGGAACTTTTTTTAAATTGAAATTCCATGAAATCTCGTAAATGCCACAAAAAATTCTCTTAAATGTATGAAATCTTTAAAATCTTCTGAAATATTATAAAATAATTTAAAATTCCTCAAAAAATTTTCAATTTTTTAAAATTTTGATTCCGTCCTTGGCAATTTTTGCAATCTCTGAAATCTTATGAAATCCCTACGAATATCTTTTGACCCCATCTATTCGCTAAAAATCCCTTGAAATTCCTTAATGTTATTCGTATCTCTTTAATGTGATTATTTTGTTAGAAATACATCTTTTTGAATTATTTCAAATGTTTTGGATTTAAAATTAAAATCTTATTTTTGATGAAATATCAACTATTACAATTTTCGTTGAGAATTCATCTTTTTTGCTTCGGAACTCAACCATTCAGTAGAAAGTTATACAACTTTGTTAAAAATTAATTTTTTTCTTACAGATTCGTCATTTTAGTTTCAAATACATTGTTTGTTGAAAATTCAATTATTTTGTTGAAAGTTCGTCCTTTTGGCTTGAAAATTCGATAATTCGGTTGAAATATATTTTCGTCTCTGACTAAAAAATCTTTTCGGTAGAAAAATCAAACATTTTATTGAAAATTATACTTTTCTGATGATTTGAAATGTTTTTGATTCAAAATTAAAACTGTTTTTGGATGAAATATCAACTGTTACATTTTTCGTGGAGAATGCATTTTTTTGTTCAAAATTCAACTACTTAGTCTAAAATTGAACAACATTTTTAAAAATTAATTTTTTTCTTACAGATTCATATTTCCAGTTGAAAATTCACTTCTTCCTAATTGTTTCAATGAATATTCATCATTTTTGATGATTTTAAATATTTTTGATTAAAAATTAAAATCCTTTTTGAAAAAAATATGAACTGTTAATTTTTCTTTGAGAATCCGTCTTTTTTGCTCAAAGTTAAACTACTTGATTAAAAGTTGAATAATTTTTTTTAAATTAATTTTTTTCTTGAAGATTGATAAGTTTGGCTGAAAATTTGCTTTCTCGTTGGAAATGTAACTATTTTCTGAAAAATTCATCTTTCTGCCTTGAAAATTCGACAATTTGCTTGACAATTTTTTCTTCTTTAACTGAAAAATATTTCTTGGTTACAAAATGAATCATTTTGTTGAAAATTCAATTTTTCGAATGATTTCGAACGTTTTTGATTCAAAATTGAAATTATTTTTGCATAAAATATCAAATATTACATTTTTTATTAAGAATTCATCTTTTTTGGTTCAAAATTCAACTAATTGGTTGAAAGTTCAATAAATTTTTCAAAAATTAATTTTGTTGCAGAAGATTCATCATTTTGATTGATGATAATTGGCATTTTTGTTGAAAACGTAATTATTATTATTTTTTTCGTCTTTTTGGTTTGAAATTTCGACAATTTTTTTGAATTTCTTTCTCTATTGACTGAAAAATCTTTTTTGATGAAGAATCATCTGTTTGGTTGGAAGATTGTCTTTTTTGAATGAATTCACATTCTTTTTCAATGCAATTTTTTTTTTGATTCTCCTTTTGATGAAATGGCAACTATTACTTCTTTCATAAAGAATTTTTGTTTTAAATTTGACCACTGGGTTAATTTTTTTTTCTTTCGCTGAAGATTGATTATTGTAGTTGAAAATTAATTTTTTAGGCTTAAAAATGTGATAATTTTGTGACAATTTCTATCTGGATGAATTCAACTGCTTTTCATTCAAAATTAAAATAGTTTGTGAATGAAACATTAACCATTGCATTTTTAGTGGAAAGTTCATCTCTTTCGATTGGAAAATCAACTGTTTTCTTGACAATTCGTCTTTTCAGATAATTTTTTTTTGTTCAAAAATAAATTTCTTTTATTAACTATTGATTTAAAAAATAATCTATTTTGTTGCAAATGCCATATTTATACTTAAAATTTTAGGAATTAAAATCTTTTAAAATTGAAGATGATACATTAACCACATGCATTTTACTTGCAAGAATTCATTCTCCTATTGTCGTGAAAACTTATTAAATCATTAGCTTTTATTTTCTTGTCTTCAGTATCCTTGCGGTGCATGAAATTAGTAAATAATTGGTTTATGAAATAACTTAAATTTGTATCATCAAGAATAACTTCTTTTGAATCGTCTTGTTTCCTAATTTCTTGGATTCCTGTTACTGATTCTCAAGAAATGAATCTATACTCTGTAAAAAGGGGAAAAGGGAAAATTTGTGTCAACATTATCGATTTCAGGTGTCTCAGGAGATTTTCCGAATTCACGGGAAAAAGAGAACGGGTGATTGGGTGAAAAAAGGGACGGTTTCGGAGGCGATAATTTAACTTTTTCCATCTTTATTTCCACTTCCCCTTTTCCGAAAATTACTTTTTTTTTATTTCTTCTAAAATTTAGAATGTCAATAAAAATACAATTCAAAGTGAAAAAGTTAAATAATCGCCCACCTATGATTCCTGATATTTTAATCCAATATCAATTTCAAAAAACGGTCTGGCTTGGACTCTATAATCCTTGGTGGTCATTATTTCCGAATGAGGAATGTTGTGGATTGTCGAAATTCAATAATGAAACTCGGTCTTTCGAATTTGTCGATTCGCTTGCAAAAAACCGAATCACTGCTGCGAAATAATGCAGGAAGGATAAACGAGATCCCAGTTTCGCAGATCACTTTGTTCTCGATCAAATTTATTAGAGCGGGGCTAAATAAATCTCCGATCGCTATCGAGATAGGAAGTCGAATCACGCTCCAGCATCTAACCACGAAATGGTTAGGAACCGGAAGTGAAGGGGGTCAGGCCGAATTCGAGTCGAGAGCTTTTTACGGGACAGCTGCGATCCCCTTCGTCATTATCAGTCTTATCTACTAAATCCTGCCCCAGTGTAAGGTACAAATTAAATAATTTCTTTATCAACGAAGAAAATATTTTTTCTTCCTTGGTAGTACAGTACAGCTTGCTCTGAAAACTTTTACAAATAAATTAAAGATTGATCAAATCTTTAAAAAACTGGTCTCAAGAATTTTCAAAATGTGCTCACTTTTTGAATTTTAATCCGAAATCTGATCAATCTGACTAATCTGATCAATCTTTCGATATTTATCGTGCCTACACGATACTACAGACAGACAGACAGACAGGCATACATACATACGTACATACATACATACATACATACATACAAACATACATACATACATTCATACATACATACATACATACATACATACATACATACATACATACAGGCGGACAGACAGACAGACACCTTCGTAAAAAAAATTTTCTGACTCAGAAGACTTCAAAACGTAGAGATTTGATGAAAACCGAAAATGTCAAATTTTACATAAAGCTAATACCTTCTCATTAGAATGATAATGTGAAAAATAGGTGGAACGAAATCATCGAAAATCTCGCACTCATTGTTGTGGATTTCCTGGTTGGTTGCATACTGGGTGAATTTGACTTTGAGTGGTTAATTTCAGTTTTTTTTAATTTTCAAGAATTTTTGAAATCGTAATTTCCAAATGATGAACCTTAACCCTAAACATTTAATTTTGAGAGAGAGAGAGAGAGACTTGAAATTGCAAATGTTTTAAAAATTAAAAAAGGATTCTAATCACAACGACTTGGCCATATGAAATAAGTTTATATGTATTTCTCTGTCAATGAAGATTTAAAAATTTAGGTTTTACCGATTTACTAAACCAAAATTGTTTTTCATTTTTGGAAAATAATTGCGTTCTAAAAATTTTGTTACCCGGCTATAATTGCAAAATTGTTCACACATTGAAAGAGATTACAAAATTGTCAATACTATTAACCAAGAAATTACCGGTACCGACTAATCTTGAACAAAATTTAAATTTTTCAAGATTTTGAAATAGATTTTTTCATCTTTTTATGGATATTGAAGTTTTTAAGATAATGCAATTCCTTTCTGAAAATTCCGGGAAAATTTTGAGTAATTTTGTTTTCGTATGGAAAATTAACTTGAAGATAATATTTGAAGGATTTTGAAAGATTTAAAATGACTCCGTCAAACTTCAGAGAAGAATGTAGAATAGTACAAACCCAAATTTTGTAATTTTGCAAGTTTATAAAATTTGAGAAAAAATTCAAACAAATTTAGGAGATAGTTTCAAAAGATAAAAATATAATTTTATTTGAAAGAAAATGTAAGATCTTGAAGAATTCGAACAAAAACTTCACCATTTTGTTGAAAATTTGTCTTTTTATACAGGAAATTAATCTTCTTTTTTAAAAATTCTTTTTTTTTTTTGGTTCAGAATTCAACTATTTTGTTAAAAGTCTTGTTTTATGAACGTAACTGTTTTTGATTCAAAATTGGAATCTTTTTGGATTGAATGATCAACTATTACATTTTTTTAATTCATAATTTTCGATTGAAAATACAAATACTTGGATAGAAGTTAACTATTTTGTGAGAAAATCATTTTTTTGGTGAAGATTATCATTTTGGTGAAAATTCGTCTTTTTGAGTAAAAAATCAGCCGTTGGATAGAAAATGCATGTATTTGATTGAAAATTCAATTATTTGGTTAAAAATGTACTTTTTTGATAAATTCCTATTATTTGGTAAAGAATTAAACTTCTTCTAAAAAATCTGTCCTTTTTCGAAAACATAAAATGTTTTTTGGTTGAAAATACAACTGTTTGAAAACTAATCTTTCTGAAAATCAGATGAACCTAAAAAAAATGTTATTCAAAATTATTTTTTCTTCTCTGAAATCAAAAAACTATACGCGCGCGTAGATCACAATTGATAATGCTAGCTTAATTAAAAAAAAAAAGAAAAAAAATGGTTTTCACACATTCAAAACGATTGTTAAGAAAGCTTCATTCCAAATCGAAAACTGACTATAAGTGAAAAAGTGTTAGAAAGAATTGAATAAATTTAATACTGTGCGTTTTATGGAAGTTTTTGTACAGCAGACATTCATTCATTAATATTAAGGTTACTAATTTGCTTTTGCACTCGAATTTTCCATATTATTATTTACTTATTTATTATTTATTGAAAAGTCTTCAGCAACATTTTTGGTAAATTTCCTATTGTACCTATTGCTAAAAAAAAATATCAAAGCAGTTGGGAAACAAATCGACATGTCCGAATGACAAGGTCTTATCTCGGAGAGATCAATTAAAAAGGTGATAACTCGCGGAGACAAAAAGAAAAGGTTGTAACTTTCGATTTGTTCTTCATGAAATAGCTCCTTTTCATTTTTTTTTATACCATTAAGCCATTTCCCTTTCGAGGTAGGCGTGACACTAACCGATTCGGGTAATGTTTCTAGGTGGATTATTTTTACTACTAGTGAAGTGTGGGCTCACCACACCCACGACGGGCCAACAGCACGCAGTATTCCCGAACGGTCACCCATCCAAGTACTAACCGCGTGACATTAACTTAATTTAATTTTTTTTTCATAAGACTCTTACTTTTGGAAAAGTCGAATTTTTCTCAAACTTAGGACTCTCCAAGTCTTTAAAAACATATCAATTATTACAACAGAAAAAATAGTCTTTATTCTGAACTGCTTAGCGCAGAATCCGTTCTGCCTTAACTATCACGAACGCTAAATACGATCTTTAGTGAGTTCTAAAGGCACCTGGCCTTACTTTCGGAAAGGCCAGACATCCTATTGTGCCATTTGAATCGTGAAAAAAATCTGAGCGGCTGGCACCTTTCAAAACTTCCAATGATTCTCTAAACTAAAGCCAGGAGGTTACTATAGCAGCCTTCCCACTGAGTGAACCGCACTCTTTTCAAACCAGAGCCGCGGCTCTTTTTTGATGCGAGGTTTCACAATTGTTTTCCTAAATGAAAGCGCTGGAAACCTCAGTGGAAAAGGTGAAAAGGCTCGCAAGTTTGAGCGCGCCTAGGGCGCGCGACTCTTGGTTCTCGCGCTTCGCGATCAATAATATATTTTTCTCGCGCTTCGTGCTCAATAATGTCTTCGACTTCCGCTGCGCGCTCGGTCTCTGGATTTCCACCACATTTGTTCACAGACCTTTTAAAATTAAAGGTCAAAGCATCGACAACTGTAATTTGGTGATAGTGAATTCTCTTTTGTTAAAGCTCCTTGGGCTTTAACGAACACATTCTTATCACGTATCTCGTACTCTGCACTTAATTTTATCCAAAATCTGAACTTCCAGAAATTCAATTGGTTTAATTTCGATGTTACTTTTTACAGTTCAAACTAAAAATACGCATCCTAGCGTAAAGTAGTTTTGAGCGAATTTGTACATATGATCTAGCCAAAAAATGTTGTTGAATAAAATCTTATTGTAGCTTTCATGAGAAATTTGTAGCTTTTTTATATGAACAACTTTTATCAATTCATTTTCCCTCAGTTTGCGTCACTTGTCCGAAAATTAAATTTTTTAAGATTAAATGTTATTTTTTAAGAATAAAACAGAAAACACGATGCGTGTCAAATAATAATTTGAAATGAATTTGTAGTTTTTCTTTGGGAGGAAAACATTTCTATCACTATTTTTTTCGTAGTTTTCTTTTTATTTTTTTAATTTTTATTTTTTTATTTTAATTTTTTTAATTTTTTCAATTTTTAATGTTGTTTTTCACGAATAAAGCAGAAAGGCCATTTTTGTCGATTGCCATTTTTTCGTATCTAGTATAGTTTAACCGCAGAACGGATTTTTTGATTTTTCATTATTTTTTTGTGCCAACAAAATTTGAATTTTTTTAAAGAATATGCTCAAGGCCAATCCAATAGGTTAATTCTTTCGAAAGTTATCGTGCTAATAAACTAAAAATTGACTGATTTTTAATCCAAGAAAAAAATTTTTAATTCGAAGGATAAATTTTCAAGCAAGAATTTATATTTTATCCCAAAAAAGAATAATTTCTAATAAAATTTTGAAAGTTTTGAAAAAAAAAATTTGAAATTCTAAAGAAATTTTCAACCTGACAGTTGAATTTTTAACCAAAGAAATGAACTTTCAGCCAAAGAAATGAATTTTCAACCAACAATATTAATTTTATACCAAAAAAAATTAATTTTTAACAAAATAGATGAATTTTTAACCAAATACTTGAAGTATAATCTGAAGAAGATATATTTCCAACCAAACATGGAATAATTAAAATTTTCAGTTAAAAAATGAATTTTCACCAAAAAAATTTGAACAAATAGTTGAATTTTAAGAAAAGAGGATTTTCAACTAAAATGATGACTCATCAACGAAAAAAGATAAATTTCCCACAAAGTAGATTAAGTTTCTACTAAGTAATTGATCTTCCGAAAAAAAAAGATAAATTCTCAAATCAAACATAATAATTGATATTTCAACCAAGAAAGATTTCAATATTAATCTGAAAAGAGCTGAATCCCAACAGAAAAAACGAATTTTCAAAAAATATTTTAATCCTCTAGCAAAAAAGAAAACCACGCATCCTATCAAGAAGTGATCGCTTATAAATTTGTAGATTTTTTTCGAACTCACAGTTTTTGTTGATTCATTTTTTTTACCTTGCGTTGTTTTTTCAAAAATTTAATTTTCTCATTGTAAATGTTATTTTTCACGATTAGAACAAAAATTACGCATCCTATAAAAAAAAAATTAATAACAAGTTTGTAGCTCTTATTTGGGTAAACAAATTTTTTAAATAATTTGTTTGGTATCTTGGGTCGTTTGTCTAAAAATCTCTTTTTTTTTCTTTTTTCTTGAAAAACGAAGGGGTCAAGAATAAACCGTGTTCAGTTACACTGCATTTCATTGTCGAATTCTTCCTCGCCCCTCACGCAGTCATCCAACAAAACAGTTGAATTTTAAACCAAGAAATGTGGCTTCAACAAAACAGTTAAATTTTCATTAAAGTAATTAAATATCGAATCAAATGGTTGAATTTTCAAGTCAGAAAGTCGACCTTTTCACAACAGAAAATTAATTTTCAATTAAGGAGTTGCATTATTAATAAAATAGTTCAACTTTTAACCGAAGAGTTCAATTTTCAAGCTGAAAAGACGTAATTTTTCGAAGATAATTAAATTTTCAACAAATAAGTTCTTTTTCAACGAAGAAAGATGACTTTTCTACTATAAAAGATTCAGTATCAATAAAAAAACGAATCTTTAACAAAATAGCTGAATTTTCAACAACAACAATGTGAATTCAACAAAATAGTTGAATTTTCAACAAAAAAATGTGAATTCAACAAAATAGTTCAATTTTTATAAAAATTGGTGATTCTGAGAGAAACGAGGGCTTCGAGAATAAACGAGGTTTAGTTACATTGCATTTCATTGTTGAATTCTTTCCCGCCCCTCACGCAGCCATGAAAAACATGTCTAAAGATTTTCTTTATCTGTTTCTTATTGTCAACATTTTTTGCTTTGCCAAACTCAAAACCCTTCTTGACTGGACTTTGTTTGATTTTCACTTTATTTTTAATCCTGAAGTGACGAATTTTCAAAAAAAGAGTTGAATTTTCAACAATAACAAAAATCTTACTGGAACGAAATAGTTGAAATTTCATAAAAAGGGGTGATTTTGATCTAGAAACAAAGACTTTGAGAATAAACTGTGGTTAGTTACATTGCATTTTATTGTCGCATTCTTCCCCGCCCCTCACGCAGCCTTTCAACAAAACAGTTGCTTTTTCAACCAAAAAAATGTGACTTCAATAAAATAGTTGAATTTCTATTGAAATTATCAAATATCGAATCGAATAGTCGAATTTTTAGGCCAGGAAGTCGACGTTTTCAGAATAAACAATTAATTTTTAATTAAGGAGTTGCATTATTAATACAATAGTTAAACTATTCAAAGAAAGATGACAAAGAAAGATGAACTTTCTACCATGAAAGTTTCAGTATTAATCCAAAAGGACGAATGTTTAACAAAATAGCTGAATCTTCAACAATTCAACAAAATAGTTAAATTTTTATGAAAATTGGTGATTCTGAGATTAATGGGGGCTTCGGGAATGAGGGAGTCTAGTTACATTGCATTTCATTGTTAAATTCTTTCTTGCCCCTCACGCAGCCATGACAAACATGGTTGCAGATTTTTTTTGTCTGTTTCTGATTGTCACCATTTTTTGCTTTTCCAAACCCAATACCCTTCTTGACAGAACTTTGTTCGATTGCCACTTTATTTTCAATCCTGAAATTACAAATTTCCAACAAAATAGTTGAAGTTTCAACAAAAAAAATGTGGCTTGAAGAAAATAGTTGAAATTTCATAAAAAGGGGTGATTTTTATTGAGAAACGGAGACGTCCAGCATAAAGGGTGGTTAGTTACATTGTAGTTTATTGTTAAATTCTCCTCCACCCAAACGCAGCCACTGAAACATGTATAGAGATTTTTTTTATCTGCTTGTGACCCTCGCGCCTTTTTGCTTTTCCCAACCCAGAGCCCTACTCGTCAGAACTTTGTAAATTACTTGCAACTTTATTTTTAATCACAAAATGACAAACTTTTAGCAAAGTAGTTGAATTTTCGAACAAAAAATGTGACTTGAAAAAAAAAATTCAAAATTTCATAAAAAGAGGTGATTTTTCTTGCAAAACGAAGGCGTCGAGTATAAACCGTCGTGAGTTACACTGAATTTTATTGTTGAATTCTTTGCCGCCCCTCACGCAGCCACTCATACATGTATAGGCATTTTCTTCATCTGTTTGTGAGTGTCGCGCCTTTTTGCTTTCCCAAACCCAGAGCTCTCCTCGTCGGAACTTTGTAACTTACCTGAAACTTGAGCTTTTTATCCAACTCTTGTGTGGCAACGAGCGCATACATATTTCTCTTGTACAACTCTTGGGTCGCACACCATCTCGAGAGGAAAGTTGCTTTATCTGCAAGATGTATTATTATCACAAAGTGCATTTTTCATATTAATTTTCAACGCAGAGAGAGAAAAATAATTTATTTGTATTTAAAAATCCAAGTAACAGATATTTGCTGATATAATAATTAATTCATAATCATTTATTAATCAATATTTTTTACTCTTAATAAAAAACAAATCTCTAAGTGAAAAAAAATCTATGGGGCTATTCATAAACTACGTTACCAATTTTTTTTTTACTCACCCATCCCCCATCTTTGATGAACACAGCCCCCCCCCCCAGGCTCCTAAAGCTGGGAAAAATAGGGGAATAATAAAATAATACATTCTTTTAAAATTAAATTAATTTATGTATCGTATTCAGTTCAATATAAATAATTGAATTTTTAAGCCAAAAAGACGAATTTTTTGAAGACATTAACATTTTTAACAAAAGAGTTCATTTTCAATGAAAAAAATGCATTTTTACCATGAAAGCTTGATCTTCAATCCAAAGGGGCAAATTTTCAACAGAAAAATTCAATTTACAAGTAAATATAACTTTAACAAAATAGTAACATTTTCAACATAATGAACTTTAATAGAAATAATTAAATTTTCAAGCCAAGAATAACTAATTTTTTTGAAGACAGTTTAATTCTTAACAAAGTAGTTGAATTTTCAACCAAGTAGTTGAATCGCTGAATCTTCAAGAAAGAAGATTAATTTTCTACCAAAAAACACGAACTAATAATAAAATACATAAATTTTCAACTAAATAAATTAATTTTCGAATAAAAAAATTAATTTTTTACCCAAAACCACAAATTCTTAGTAAAATATATGATTTTTTCAACAAATAGTTGAATTTTCAACCAAAAAGTTTAATTTTTCACAGGAATCCTAATTTACTACAATTAAATCGAAATTGAAAGAAATTATCTGAATTGTTAACTAAGAAAGACAAGTGCTCACCAAAAATAAAATAGTAAAATGTTCAGTTGACAAAATTAAATATTTACGAACAAATTTTTTAAAGAAAATAGAGAATAATTAAATTCTAAACCTTGCAATTTTCAACTGAAATTTAGAATCTTCAACCAGAAATCTGAATTTTTGACAAATAAGTTTAAATTTCAACTAAGTAGTTAAATCTTCAATTAGAAAAATAAATTTACAATAAAAAAACAAATATTAAATTTTCTGTTATCAGAAAATAATTCCCAACAATTAAAAAAAGGAATTCCAACTAAAAAGACGAAATTTCAAGTAGAAAAGATAAATTTACAGTTAACAATGAAATAATAGAATTTTCAGTTGAAAAAATTGATTTTTAACCAAAGCGGATACTTTTTGAAAAAAATGTTTGAGTTTTCGAAAAAGAATAACTTTTAACCAAATAGTCGAATTTCTATTGAGAAAATTAATTTTTCACCAAAAAACCCTATTTTTAATAAAATAACAAGATTTTTCTACCAAATAGTTGAAATTTCAACAAAAAAGATGATTTTTCGTATAAATCTTAATTTTTTTTTGTCAAAACAAACTTTCATCAGAATATATTGATTTTGAACTAAGAGAGACAAGTGTTTGCCAGAAATAAAATAGTGAAATGTTCAGTTGAAAAATTAAATGTCTACCAAAAATTTTTTTTGAAGAAAATATTTAAATTTTGAACCTTGCGATTTTCAACTGAATTAAGAATCTTCGACCAAAAATCTTCATTCTTAACAAAGTATTTTGAATTTCAAATAAGTAGTTAAATCTTCAACTAAAATTACAAATTCACAATTAAAAACGGAATATTCAATTTTCTGTTAGAAAAATTACTTTTTTACCAAAAAAAAGGAATTTTCAACTAAAAAAATTAAATTTCAAGTAAAAAAGATGAATTTACAGTTACAAATGAAATAGTTGAATTTTCAGATGAAAAATTGATTTTTAACCAAAAAGAACACTTTTTGAAAAAGTGTTTAATTTTTCAACAAAAAGTGGAATGACTTATGAGCAAATAGTGGAATTGATATGATTTTTGTACCAAATAGTTGAAATTTCAAGCAAAAATTTGATTTTTTGCAGGAATCTAAATTCTTTACGTAAGAATAAAATTTTAGCAAAATATATAAATTTTCATATGAGAAAGATTGTTTTTGGTAAAAAAATTAATTTTTCTAACAGAAAATTGAATATTCCGTTTTTAATTGTAAATTTATCATTTTAGTTGAAGATTTAACTCACTAAAATTGAAATGGTGAAATAATCACTTACAATATTAACTTTGAAAAGAAAAAGAACTAATTTTCATGAAAAAAGTTAAACTTTCAACCAAACCATTTTAAACAAAAATTCACAATCTTCGAACGTAAAATTTAATTTTTAACAAAGTAGTTGAACGTTAAGCCGAATAGTTGAATCTTCAACTCAAAAATATGAATTTACAATAAAAAAAGGGATGATTAAATTTTTTGGTTGAAAACATTTGTTCTAAAAAAAATTTAACCAGAAATATGAATTTTCAAGTAAAAGAAGATACTTTTCGAAAACATTGCATTTGAAACAAAATACGTTTTTTCTTAACCAAATAGAGGATTTTTCATCAAGAAGATCATTTTTTTACCAGAAAAATACAATTTAAAAACAAATACTAGAATTTTGAACCAAATAGTTCAATTTTCAAGCAAGAAGATTAACTGTTTCACCAAAAACAGGTACTCTCAATAAAACAAATGAATTTCCAACCAAATAGTTGTATTTTCAACAAAATAGTTAATTGTTCAACCAAAGAGATGAATTTTTCTAGCATGATTCTTAATTTGTTCTTAGATTGCTCTCCTCTTTTCGTGTGTTATTTTTCATCAATTTTTTTCTGAAAAAGATCTCCTTTCGCTCCGTTGGGAATCGAACCACAGTACTTCTGATTGCCGGTCGGGTGCTTCCCTATCAAGCTACTAGAGAGATCGAGAGAAGAAACTTTTTTCAGAAAGTACACGCATCACTCTTCGTGGTCGCAAGATTTCTCAGTAAGCTACTAGATTACTAATTGACATCTCCATCTAGTCTGAAAAGACGTTGAAAATTCTCTGTTATTCTCTGACGATAAAACAGATTCCTTGAAAAATTTGATTAACCACCTGGGAAAATAATGCGTGTATTTTCAGAAAAAAGTTTCTTCCCTCGATCGCTCTAGTAGCCTAATTGGAAAGCACTTCACCGGCAATCGGAAGTTCTGTGGTTCGATTCCCGGCGGAGCGAAAGGATAAGATCTTTTTTTCCGAATTTGTAATTCATATCTCAATCTAGTTTGAAAAGACGTTAAAATTTTTCTGCTATTCTCTGACTATTATGATTCGTCTGTAACACCCTTTAGTTTTAAAATGCATTTATTGGATCAATCATAATTATTTGTAAAGTTTGCTTTACCTCTCGGAGGAAAATTATTTCCCTCAGCTGTCCGCACTCATAAATAGGAAAATCGAAGAAAATGTTGATGACGCTTTCAGAAAGATTTTAATTTAAATTGTCGTAAAGCATTAGAGATTATTTCATTTTATGAAGAAGCATTGGAAGAGAAACTCGCTTTCCGCGGATTTGCGACAGATGTGACTTTCTACCACCCCTTTTACCCCTTTACCCCTTTACCCCCTTACCCCTTTACCCCTTTTACCCCTTTTCCTCAGCAACCCCACATCCCATATTTGTTGTTTGTATCCTCTTCTCCACGGAATTGTCTTGAACGACAAGAGAATAGGGAGAGAAATAATTCAGTATATAGTCTGAACGAGCATTTCCAGAAATAAGGTTTAAGGGAAGAATAGATAGATACGAGGTATATTACGATTTACTATAGAATTGTAAAGACGACTTGAGTAATTGCAATTCTGCAATTTGCAATTTCACTTTTGTAATTTGAATAAATTACTTAAAGCTCTTTCTACAATTTCGAACCCCCCCCCCCCCCCTCTTATGTTAGGGTCCGTCAATTTTTACTCTCCCCTCACACCATCCAACCCTAATCACGTAATTATTTTGGGACTAATTTTCTTTTTTAATTCATTTCGGGATCATCCAAAAATAACGTAAGAAAATGTGGGTTCTGTGGGGGGGGGGGGGGTCTTACGGCAAATTATGAAATGAGAGATTAATTTAACTTCGAACAAAGTATTTGATTCTTCAACCAAAAACGAATGGTCCTCATAAAAAATATAAGTGTTGATGGTTTAAATGAGAAAAGATTTTTATTTTGAATAAAAAAAGTCGAGTTTTTAATAAGAAAAAAATATCGATTTTTGGAACAAGAAAATAATTTTCTACTAGAAAAGATGAATTGTCAATAAAATATATGAATTTTGAAACGAATGGTTGAATTTTCAACCAAGAAGATCAATTTTCAACCAAAAAATATGAATTGCAAAAAATACATCGATTTTTTATTAAATAGTTGAATTTTTGAACTAACAAGATCAAATTCCTACAAAAAATGAAATACTTAAATTTTTGACGTGACAAAAAATTATCATCAAAAAAGCGAATTTTCTACCAAATGGTTCAAATTTTCAGCCAAAGAGATGAATTTTCAAGAATAAAGTTAAATTTCAAGCAGAAAATATGAAATTTCGAGAAAAATTCATTTTCAAGCAAACTTTTCAACGCTGAACCAAGCAATTAAATTTTCAGTTTAAAAAATTAATCTTTAAAAAAAAAATAATTTTCAACAAAATAGTTCGATTTTTAACCCAAGAGGTGAATTTTCAAGTCAAATTATAAATTTTCGACCAAAAAAATTGATTATGGGATTAAAAAGAACGAATTTTCATCACTATAGATACATTTTTGAGCAAATAGTTATATTTTGAAAAAGAAGATTAATTTTCTATTAAAAAAGACGATTCCTCGAAGGAAATATACTTTTTTAACCAAATAGATGAAATTTCAACTAATGAGAAAAATACGAATTTTCAACAAAATAATTCCTTTTTCAACCACAGAAATTGATTTTTGTGCAGAATGAGGAATTTTCAACTAAAAAATTAATTTATAGCAAATTAGTTCAACTTTCGAACAGATTATTGAATTTCCGAGCAAAAAAAAAAAAAATTTCAAAATACTTGTACTCTTGATAAAAAAATTTGAATTTTCAACAAAACAGGTAATAAAAATAGTTGCATTTTCAATAAAAAAGGATGATCTTTTAAGCAAAATAGTTGAATTTTCAACTGAAACAGAAACATTGTTAACCTAGCAGTTGAATTTTGAACAAAAAAAAAAGATTAAATTCCTATCAAAAAGATAATTTTTTAGAGGAATAGTAGAAGAATTTCGTCAAAAATGTTGAATTTTCGAGTCAAAAAGATAAGCTTTCTACAAAGCAGTTGAATTGTCAACCAAATAATTGAATTTTCAATCAAAGAGATAAATTTTCAACCAAAAAAATAATTTTCTACTAGAAAAGACGAATTTTCAACCAAATACTTAAATTTTTTATCGAATAGCTTAATTTTCAATCAAGAAGATTCATTTTCTACCGGAAAAGACAAATTTTTTATGAAATTGATATATAAATTTTGAACTGAGTGATAAAAAAAATAGAATACGTGAATTTTCATTTCGAAAAATTCTTTTCCATAAAAAACGAATTTTTTACAAAACTTCTCAATTTTTTACCAAATGATTGAATTTCTTCACTCTTATCCGCGAGGATGAATTTTCATTTGAAACAACTGATTTTCAACCAAAGAAACAAATATTTTCTGACAAAACTTTGAATTTTCACCAAAAAAAGTTAATGCGCAATAAAACTGTTGAATTATCACACAACGAGATATTTTTTCTTATTTCTTTTATTTCCAACGAAGGAAAATGTTTCAGTTCAGAAAGAAAAATATTCAACCACATTTTTAAGTGTACAATTGCATTTTTAACGAAAACATTTTTTCGAAAAAAATTCTTCAGACAAATTTTATAAATAACATTTTTCTATGAGTTAAACATTTTTTTTTAGTGAATCTTAATTACAAACTACGGGAGGAAGTGTCGGTCCACTGTTGAAAAAATCTTCAACCAAATTATTTAATGTTTTATTCAACTACCGTAGTTGTATACATTTTTTACCATAACTATTTTACTTTTCAATCAAATAGTTAAATATTCAAAGTAGAAGTTAAATTCACAACCAAAAGTATTTGATTTTTTAAGAAATTTCTAATAGTGTTCTCTGTTTTTTAGTTTCAATGCGGGCGGAAAGCCCATGAAGAACTCCCCTGGCGCTCAAGCTATAAAACCCATTGTGCCACATAGTGTTCTCTGACTTTAGAAGATTATTTCGTGAATTATTTATTGATTTCATCATGCCATATTTAATCAAATAAAAGAAATGTTTTTTTCAAGTAAACAAAACTCTCGGTTCCTGTGCCACCGGTCTCAGCCAGCAGAGTAGAGAAGAGGCGCAGTGCGCGGGTATTCACTCGCTTATATTGCGCAATATCATGTATTCCAATTGTAAATGGTTCAGACAACTTCGACAGGTCATTTTCAGGTTTTTTGCATTTTTTAGGTCAAATCTCTACACAATAATATTGAATGTTCTCCACATAAAATGTTCAAATATTTTAATCAGCTAATATAATACAGAAGAGTTGAAAAAGTCATGCAAAAAAAATGTTAGTATGTTACATTTGCTGACTGAAACCCGATTTGGCAGCTTTCAAAGGAATCGTGCGAGACGGCGAAAATGTCCAACTTATAGACTCCGATGAAAAATAAAATACTACTACTGAGAACGATACATCGATTTCCAATCCTAGGAGTTATTGCTTCCTATTATTCTCCTTCCTTCGTTTAATCACCGTCAAATCATTTTTTAAATTCTAGTTTTTTACTATTTATGAAGCAGAGTTTTATCATTATAATTAATATTAATCAGTATTATTTATTAATTTTAAGATTAATAATAATAATTTAAACTCAAAAGCTTGAAAATTGCAGTTCAGAATTGTAAGATATAGTTTATTTTTTAAATATTATACTAAATTTTGAAATTTAAATTTGGAATTTTTTTACCACAAAACTTGAATTTTTAATTTTAATTTTCTAATGAAAATGACAAGTTATAAAAGATAAATCGTTGACCCAAAAACGAATTTTCAATAAAGCAGCGGAATTTTTGACTGAATGATTGATTTTTTTCAAAATAGTTGAATTTTTAAGATAGAAAGATAAATCTTCAACTCAATAGTTGCATGTCGAACCATATAGTTCAATTATTAAGCGAAATGCACGAAAGATCAATCTAAAGATGAATTTTTCAAAGATATTAAAAATTTCAAGAAATTGTTGATATTCCAAACAAATAGTTCAAAATTTCACAGAAATATGAATTTTTAACAAAATATTCAAAACCTCAACAAAAACAAATCAATTTTTGACCAAATAAGAAAAAATTTCTGCCAAAAGAGATGAATTTCAAAATAGAAATGAGAAGTTTCAACAAAAGAGTTAAATTTTTACCCAAGAACGATTTTCTAGACAGAAGAGAAAAAAATGTTAACCAGGTTGTTCAATTTTTAAGCAAAAGAAGTGAGTTATCTACAAATAAATAAATTTTACATCAAGAAATTTATTTTCTATCAAATAGTTAAATTTTTAACCAAAAAAATAGCATTTTTAATAAAAATATACAGTTAAATTTTTAATAAAAAGTACATTTTGAACCAAATAAAGAGATCAATTTTCAAAGAAAATAATCAATTTTCTAACAGATTTATTAATTAATTAATTTTTTACCAAAAAATGACGAATTTTGAACAAAATAAACAAATTTGCAAACAGATAATAACATGGATTTTCAACCGAATAGTTGAATTTTCTACAAAAGTCGATAAATTTCCATCCAAAAGTGGAATAGTTAAATTTTCAGTTCAAAAAATTAATTTTCGTTGAAAACAAAATGATTTTCAACAAATAAGTTTTTCTTCAACCAATATAATAAATTTGAAGAATAGTAGTTGAATTTTTAATTGGGAAGATTTTTAATTTCTACCAAACTATGAATTTCCTGAAAAAATATGAATTTTCAACCAAAACTGGAATAGTTAAATTTTCAGCAAGAAAAAAAAAATTTCAATGCAAAAAAAATTATCTTCGACAGAATAGTTCAATTTTCAACAACTAAAATGAGTTTTTAACTAAGTAGTTGTACGTTCAAGCATAAGGTTGAATTTGAAACCAAAAAAAGCGAGTTTTGAATAGAAAATTTAATAGTTAAATTTTCGACTCAAAACGAGCAATTTTCAACCTAAAATCGAATAGTTGAATTTTCAATTTAAAACATTGATTTTCATACAAAAATAAAGTTTTTTCAACAAACTAGTTCAATTTTCAGCCAATAAGATGATTTTTTATTCAAGCTTTTTTCAGATTCCAACCAAGTAATTTAATTTTTGATAAAGAGAATGAATTTTATAATAAAAAAGAGATGTATTTACAATAAAAAAAAAGAATTTTCAATAAAATTGTTAAATTTTTGACATTCAACCAAATAGTTTAACTTTGACCTACAAAGATAAATTCTTAAGCAAAACGACGAATTTAAAAAAAAAAAAAAAAATGAATTCTCTACCGAAAAAGACACATTTTAAACCAAATACACCAATCCACAGACAATTAATTTAATTTTTAACTAAAAATGATTAATTTTCGGTCAAACAGATTTGAACTAAATAGCTGAATTTTGAACCAAAGAGACGAATTTTCAACCAGAAAATATTAATTAAAAAAAAAAGTTAATTTTCAACCGAAAAATTGCAGTTTTATTTTGAAAAAAAATAAAAATTTCCACCGACAGGATTAGTTTTCTACCAATAAATACCAATTTTTGACTCAAAAAAAAGACTGGATCTCCGAAAAAAATATGAAAGTTACATTTGTAGGTTAACAAATTAATTTTAAATGAAAAAAAGAATTTTCAGCAAAATATTAAAATTTCAATCAAAGAGATCAACCCTCAAACAAATAAATGGTTAACAAAGTGGTTCAAGTTCTACACAAGTGATTGAATTTTCAATTTTGAAAATATCAGTTTTCAGCCAAAAATAGTTACATTTTTAGTATAAAAATTATTTTTCAACCAAAAAACGGCATTTTCAACCGAAAAGATGAATTTTCTAATAAACCTGAATTCATTATTACTTCACTCCAAATGAAAATTGGACAAAAAGCCAGAAAAAAAACTCATTTTTCTAGCATTATTCAAATATAATATTATTAATAATTTCAATAAATTGTTTGAAAAATTAATTTTCTTCTCTATAATTAATTAATTAATGTATCTTAATTGAAAATTTGACTAAAAGTGATTTTTTTTTTGCAATTTTGTAGCAATTTTCTGAGAGAATATTATTAACATTACCAATAAACTGTGTAAACAATCACTCTTGTTAATAATAATGAACTATCTTTTTCCTCTAATTGAAAATTGGACAACAAATGGAAAATTTGTGGAAAGAATTGCGTCTTTCTAACTCCATTCTATGAGAAAATTGCTTAAAAAAATAATAAATTGTTTAAAGAATTCATGAAAACATCTAATTTTCAGTATAAAGTAATATTTCATATATTAGAAACAATTCGTATTCAAAGAACTGCAAAAAAATCAGTATTAGCACCGAAAACTCGCAAAACCCATTTTTTCACTTATGTGGTTTCTTTGGGAACCTATAAAACATACTTGTAGTGTTGGTATTTGAAAAGTGATATTTTATTCGTATTATATGGCTAATTGTGAAGGCACCCTTACATACCAGTTTTTTTTAAAACAAAAAAAGTGGATTTATTTTTGGGTGAATTCGAACAAATTTGGGGGGCATCCCCATAAAAATTCAGAAAAAAAATTTTTTCATGCATTTTTGGACCACCTTTAGGTGCCTGCATAAGAATCCGAAGACTCTTGAGCTAGCCTCGAGCTGAAGACAGAGTACTCAAATATCTGATTCAATTATGTGCCTAGTATTCTGATTCAAGTGCTAAAGCAAGATCGAACGGCTCGAATTTTTATTCGCTAGAGTAACTCCGTTCTTACCTCGCTTTGCATAGAAATGACATGTTCAGCTGCGATGCAGTTTAAGGTAAAGTTAAAACTCCTATGACTGAATCGCATTACACCTATCTCTTCGCAATGTTCTGTTATCCATTCCCTTACGACTTTAATGTCTAATGTAATTCAGATTTTATACTGCATTCTATATTCTACGCCATTCTTTCTATTTTAATCGGATTTATTAAACTTCTTTTTCCTTTTTAACCCTCAAGTGAGGCCTTGTGGAGTCACACTAGCACTCGTGCTGCGGCGAACGGCCGCAATAGGCTTTTTTAATTCCGAGACCTATATCTCAAAAACTATAGAAGCTACAAAAACGTGGTGGCTTCCGTTAAATTCAGCGACAAATTTCCATCCGAAAACCATGAACATAAATACAAAATATGTACTCACACGCATTTTGCCGCGGCGCGGCAAAAGTCCGCAAGAAAGCGCCTTTCCACTTTGGCGTTCAATTGCTTCGCGCTGCGGCAAACGGCCGCAGCAGGCGTTTTCTTTTCATTCCGAGACCTATATTTTGAAAAATATGAGAGCTACAAAAAAGTGGTTGTTTCCGTTCAATTCAGCTATAAATTTCCATCCGAAAACCTTGAACATAAATACAAAATATGTACTCATACTCATTTTGCCGCGCCGCGGCAAAAGTCCGCAAAAAGGCGCCTTTCCACTTTGGCGTTCAATTGCTTCGCGCTGCGGCAAACGGCCGCGGCACGCTTTCTTCATTCCGAGACCTATCTTCTGAAACCCGTAAGAGCTACCAAAACTTGGTTATTTCCGTTCGATTCAGCGATAAATTTCCATCCGAAAACCATGTACATAAACACAAAATATGTACTCATACTCATTTTGCCGCGCCGCGGCAAGAGTCTGCAAGGAAGCACTTTTCCACTATGGTGTTAAATTGCTTCGCGCTGCGGTAAACGGCCGCGGCACGCGTTTTCTTTTCATTCCGAGACCTATATTTGGAAAACTATAAGAGCTACAAAATCGTGGTTTTTTCAGTTCAATTCAACGATGAATTTCCAATCGAAAACCCATGAATATAAATACAAAATATGTACTTATACTCATTTTGCCGCGCCGCGGCAAAAGTCCGCAATAAAGCACCTTTCTCTCATGTTGAAGGGACGAATTTTCAACAACAAAGTTTCTTTTCAACCAAATTTAGACTTTCTACCATAATAGTTGTATGTTTAACGGAATACATGAATTTGAAACCAATGGTTAAATTTTCATCCCGTGAATATTTATTTTCAACCAAATAGTTGAATTTTCTACAATTTTCGAACCAAAAAGACGAATTTACAACAAAAGACTTAAATTTCTAACGAAAAAGTTCATTCTCAGCCAAATATGTCGTTCAATTTTCTAGGAAAATATACGAATTTTCGATCCCGCCTCAAAATAAAATAATAATTTAACACAAAATAATTGAATTTTCAATTATGGTTATGAATCTTCAACCAAGAAATTGAATTTTCAAGAAGATAGAAAAATTCAAACCAAATAGTTGAATTTTGAGCCTGAAAAGACGAATTAAAGAAAGAAGCTCAATCTTCTTTAGAAATCCTCAACCAAACCAAGTTCATTTTCTTCCAAAATAGTTGAATTTTCAATAACAACAAAATTAATTTCTTATCAAGAGAGATAAATGAGGAAACGAAAAAGCTGAATTTTGAACCAAGAAACATCAGAAATATCCACTAAATTGTTGAATTTTCGAACCAAAGGGCGAATTTTCTACAAAGCAATTGCAACGTTACTTTCTTCCCTTCCTTAATTTTGTAATTTAAAGAAAAAAATAACTAAGACGATTCATAAAAATTTCATTCAAAAAGAAACAGGCATTAGTTAAAGTAAAAATTTCCAGTCGCATTTTTTAACCTACCAATTACATTTTTAACCCAAAAATATAAAGAAATTTTACTGTAAGAAATACATTTTCAAGCCAAAAGAACAAATTTTCAACAAAAAGTTACTTTTCAAACAATTTTGGACTTTCTACCAAAATAATTGAAACTTTAACAACATACATGAATTTTCAAACAAAAAGTTGAACTCTGAACCGATAATATTAATTTTCAACAAAAAAGGAAATTTTCAAGCAAATTTTTACTTTCTACCAAAATAGTTGAATTTTTAACGAAATACATGAATTTTAAATCAAATGGTTAATTTTTTTATACCCTAAATATTAATTCTCAACAAAAAAGTTTATTTTCTTAAAAAAAATTCATTTCCATCCAAATATGTCGTTGAATTTTCTAGAAAAATATATAAATTCTCGCCCCCCCCCCCCCCAATGAAAAAATAATGGAAAACAAAATAATCAAATTTTCAACGAAGGTAATGAATCTTTAACCAAAAAACTGAATCTTTGAAAAAATATATCAACTTTAAACCAAATAGTTAAATTTTCGGGCAGAGAAGAGAAATTTGAAAAAATAGCTCCATCTTCTTTAGAAATCCTCAATCAAACCAAGTGAATTTTTTATTCACTAAATTGCTAAATTTTCGAAGCAAAAAGACGTATTTTCTACAAAACAATTTGCAAATTTACTTTCTTCAATTCCTTAATTTTGTAATGAAAAAAATATAAAAAAATTACCTGAAGAAATGTACCAAAAGAAATTTACCGAAACCAAATGGTTAATTTTCCACCATTTTCAAACCAAAAAGACAAATTTTTAACAAAAGACTTTACTTTGTAAAAAAAAGTTAAATTTCAACCAAATATTTCGTTGAGTTTTCTAGAAAAATAAATTAATATTCGGTCCCCCAACAAAAAAAAAAATAATTTAAAACAAAATGATTACATTTTTAACTAACGTTGTGAATCTTTAACCAACAAACTGAATTTTTAACAGAATAGAAAATATTAGCACAATCTTCTTTAGAAATCCTCAACCAAACCAAGTTAATTTTCTACTAAAATAGATGAATTTTCAACAAAACAAAAGAATTAATTTTTTCTCAAGAGAGCTAAATTATGAAGCGAAAAAGCTGAATTTTGAACCAAGAAACAATAAAAATATCCACTGAATTGTTGAATTTTCGAGCCAAAAGAACGAAGTTTCTACGAAACAATTGCATCTTCAAACCGGAAAAAAGAATTTTGAACGGAAATTTTCACTTTCGTGAGACATAACTGATGAAATCATCTCAAATCTTGAAAAACAGGACAATTTGTTATCTGGAACGATATTCTTAAAATAATTAACATTTATTTATGAAAAGATATGATTATGAATAATTCATTTTAAGGGTTGTTTTAACATTTCGTTGACATTTAATAAAGGAAATGGACATTTTCTGACGACCGAAATAACAGAATATTGTTTTATTTTATTTTGGGTTTCGGAATTCATTAAAAAATAAACGTGGAAAATATAGCCTGCCAGTTAGAGTCTTTTGAATTAATTTAAAGGTTGTTTTAAAATCTCCTAAATATTTAAACAAGAAAATCGAGAAAAAAAAGAAAATCGTTAACATTATTTTAAAGGATGTTTCAGCATTCCCTAAATATTCGAAAAAGGAAATCTACTCTTGAGAAAAAAAATCACAGGAGATTTTTTGATTATACTATTGAAGTCGCAAATAAATTTTAAATGTACAACCTTCTAAGGAAATTGAAAGACATGTTTTAATAGAGCCTTATTTGTTTGCTGATTAGAAAAACATTTCAATGATAGGTTATTTTCTTCTATGGGAATTCTTGAAAAAATGAAAAAATTTCCATTTTTAGAGTAAAAACTATCGATTTTTCTTATAATGCTATTGATCTTTGAGTTCGAGACTTAAGAAAAAGTACATGTATCATAAACACTTTGATAAAGACATATTCTTTACATTTAGAGCGCTTTCCTTTTCCCAAAAAAATTCAGTTTTATTCTTTATGAAATATCATTTTTCCTGTTAAATTTTGACAAAAATAGTGAATATATTAGTTGAAGCAGACCTAACTAAAAAGCAATTAAAAAAATAGTTATATCTCTCAAATTTTTCATATGACCGGAAATATATCGTATTGAAAAATCCCCACTTTTGTAAAAGTTCGTTCGAAAGTAAGTTCTTTTTAAAATGTCGCGTTTCCACTGAAATTTGGGTTAAAAGTTGATCCTTTAATAATAAACGTGCATAAAATAACATAAAAATTGAAAAAACTTTAATAAGTCCTGAAATGTATCATAAAAATGAGTTTTATTTTTAAAAAATGTGATGCCCTCGATTTTTATGGATGTATTTCAGGAATTATTACAGTTTTTTATAGTTGCATGTTATTTTATGGACTTTTGATATTACGACAACAAACAACTTCCATAAAAGTCGGTTCTTATCTTTCTAGATTTGCCAGAAAGTCTCCTAAACTATTCGGGATGAAGTTTTGTGATTACTTTTTTGTCAAATTGATTGCACTTTAATTTTTGTTAAGTCAAATTTGAAATATAATGCTTTGTAAGAAAAAAAATATGCTAAAAACTGGGAGAAATTAATTTTTCAGACTTTTTCCCAAAGTTTATGGATTTAATGTAAAGAATATATTTATGGATGCAAAGATTTCGGATGGATTTCAGAGATTGAACAAAGATTTCAATAATTTCCTCATGATTTCACGAAGATTTTGGATAGATTTACTAGACTTCACGAAGACCTTAATCATTTCTCGAAGATTTCAATAATTTCACAAATATTATCAAATATTTCAAGAATATTTTAAGTATTTCACAAAGATTTCACTAACACTTCCTATATTTCGCAAAGATTTCAGATAAATTTTAAAGATGTCACAAAAACTTATATTATTTCACAAAGATTTCACATGGATTTCAAAGATTGAGCAAAAATTTCAATGATTTCCTAATAATATCACAAAGAATTCGAATATTTCACAAAGATTTTTAGAGAATTCACAGAGATTTCACAGATTTGAATGATTTTCCAAAGATTTCAAAGATTTCACAGAGATTTCAGATAGATTTAAAAGATTTTACAAAGATTTCTGTAATTTCAGAAACATTTCAGGTATATTTCAAAGATTGAGCAACGATTTCAATGATTTCCCAATTACATCAGAGAAATTTCAAATATTTCGTAAAGATTTTTAGAGATTCACCCAGATTTCAAAAATATTCTACAGAGATTTCACAAAGATTCCAATGATTCTTAGAATATTTCAAAGATTTCACAAAGATTTCAAATATTTCGCAAATATTTCAGGTAGATTCCAAAGATTTCACAAAGATTTCAAAGATTTCACAAAGATTTTAGATAGATTTTAAAGATTTCTATTATTTCACAAACATTCCCGGTATATTTCAAAGATTGGGCAATTATTATTTGAATGATTTCCTAATGACAGCACAAAGATTTTAAATATTTCGCAAAGATTTCTAGAGAATTCGCCAAATTTTCACAAATTTTCTTCAGAGATTTCACGAAGATTTCAATGATTTTTGAAATATCCCACAGATTTCACCAAAATTTCAATTATTTCGCAAATATTTCAGGGTGATTCAGGCACTTCAGGCAGATTTTAATGATTTCCTAATGACATCACAAAGATTTCAAAGATTTCGCAAAGATTTCCAGATAACTCGCCCAGATTTCACAAATGTCCTACACAGATTTCACTAAGATTTCAATGATTCTTAGAATATTTCAAAGATTTCACAAAGATTTCGAATATTTCGCAAATATTCCAGGTACATTTTGAAGATTTCACAAAGATTTCAGCTAGATTTCAGAGATTTCACAAAGATTTAAGATAGATTTCAAAGAATCCACAAAGATTTGTTTTAATTTCACAAACATTTCAGTTATGTTTCAAAGATTGAGCAAAGATTTCAATGATTTCCTAATGACATCACAAAGATTTCAAATAGTTCGAAAAGACTTTCAGATAATTCGTCCAGATTTCACAAATATTCTGCAGAGATTTCACAAAGATTTCAATAATTCTTGGAATATTTCAAAAATTTCAAATATTCCGCGAATATTTTAGGTAGATTTCAAAGATGTCACAAAGAATTCAGGTAGATTTCGAAGGTTCCACATAGATTTAAGATAGATTTCTAAGATTTCCCCGAAATATTCATCATTTCACAAACATTTCAGGTATATAGCAAAGATTTCACAAAGATTTCAAATATTTCACAAAGATTTCAATTATTTCACAAATATTTCAGGTGGATTTCAAAGATTCCACAAACATTCGAGATAGATTTCAAAGATTTCACAAAGATTTCAATTATTTCACAAATATTTCAGGTGAATTTCAAAGATTCCACAAAGATTCGAGATAGATTTCAAAGATTTCACAAAGATTTTAGATAGATTCCAAAGATTTCACAAAAATTTTTATTATTGCACAAACATTCCAGGTATATTTCAAAGACTGGGCAAAGACTTCAATGATTTCCTAATAAGATCACAAAGATTTCAAATATTTCGCAAAGATTTCCAGATAATTCGCCCAGATTTCACAAAGATTTCAATGATTCTTAGAATATTTCAAAGATTTCACAACGATTTCGAATATTTCGCAAATATTTCAGGTACATTTTAAAGATTTCACGAAGATTTCAGGTGGATTTCAAAGATTTCACAAAGATTTTAGATAGATTTTAAAGATTTCACGAAGATTTTTTTCATTTCCCAAACATTTCAGTTATATTTCAAAGATTGAGCAAAGATTTCAGTGATTTCCTAATGACATCGCAAAGATTTCTAATAGTTCGAAAAGACTTTCAGATAATTCGCCCAGATTTCACAAATATTCTACAGAGATTTCACAAAGATTTCAATAACACTTCTTATATTTTGCAAATATTTCAGATAAATTTTAAAGATGTCACAAAAACTTCTATTATTTCACAAAGATTTCAGATGGATTTCAAAGATTAAGCAAAAATTTCAATGATTTCCTGATAATATCACAAAGAATTCAAATATTTCACAAAGATGTTTAGAGAATTCACAGAGATTTCACAGATTTGAATGATTTTCCAAAGATTTGAAAGATTTCACAAATATTTCTGTAATTTCATAAACATTTCAGGTATATTTCAAAGATTGAGCAAAGATTACAATGATTCTCAGAATATTTAAAAGATTTCACAAAGGTTTCAAATATTTCGCAAATATTTTAGGTAGATTTCAAAGATTTCACAAAGATTTCAGGTAGATTTCAAAGATTTCACAAAGATTTTAGATAGATTTTAAAGATTTCTATTATTTCACAAACATTCCAGGTATAGTTCAAAGATTGGGCAATCATTATTTAAATGATTTTCTAATGACAGCACAAAGATTTTCAATATTTCGCAAAGATTTCTAGAGAATTCGTTAAATTTCGCCAACTTTCTTCAGAGATTCCACAAAGATTTCAATGATTTTTGAAATATTCCAGAGATTTCACAAAAATTTCAAATATTTCGCGAATATTTCTGGCAGATTCCAAAGATTTTACAAAGTTTTTGGGTCTATTTCGAAGATTGAGCTAAGATTTTAATGATTCCCTAATGATAGCACGAAGATGACAAATATTTTGCAAAGATTTTTAGAGATTTCGCCCAGATTTCACAAATATTCTATGGAGATTTCACAGAAATTTCAATGATTCTTAGAATATTTCAATGATTTCAAATATTTCGCAAATATTTTAGGTAGATTTACAAAATTTCACAAAGATTCGAGATAGATTTCAAATATTTCAGAAAGATTTTAGATAGATTCCAAAGATTTCACAAAGATTTCTATTATTTCACAAACATCACAGGTATATTTCAAAGATTGGGCAAAGACTCCAATGATTTCCTAATGACATCACAAGGATTTCAAATATTTCGCAAAGATTTCCAGATAATTCACACAGGTTTCACAAATTTTCTACAAAGATTTCACACAGATTTCAATAATTCTTGGATTTCAATGATTCTTAGAATATTTCAAGGATTTCACAAAGATTTCAAATATTTCGCAAATGGTTTAGGTGGATTTCAAAGATTTCACAAAGATTTCGGGTAGATTTCGAAGGTTTCACATAGATTTAAGATAGATTTCAAACACTTCCCCGAAATTTTTATCATTTCACAAACATTTCAGGTATATAGCAAAGATTGAGCAAAGATTTCAATGATTTCCTAATGACATCACAACGATTTCAAATAGTTCGCAAAGATTTTCAGAGAATTCGCCAAGATTTCACAAATATTCTACAGAGATTTCAGAAAGATGTCAATGATTTTTAAAATCTTTCAAAGATTTCAAATTTTCGCAAATATTTCAGGTAGATTTTGAAGATTTCACAAAGATATCAGGTAAATTCCGAAGATATAACATAGATTTGAAATAGATTTTAGATAGATTTCACAAAGATTTCTCTCATTTCACAAAAATTTCGGGTATATATCTCCAAAATTGGGCAAAGATTCTAACGATTTCCTAATGATTTCAATAATTTCACAAATATTACCAAATATTTCAGAAATATTTTAAAAACTTCACAAAGATCTTCAAACTATTCACAAAGGTTTAACTAACGCTTCAAATATTTCGCAAATGTTTCAGATAGTTTTGGAAGATTTCGCGAAGACTTCTATTATTTCACAAGGATTTCTATTATTTCACAAAAATTTCTGATAGATTTCAAAGATTGAGCAAAGATTTCAATTATTTCCTAAGGATATCACAAAGATTCCAAATATCTCGCAAAGATTTTTAGAAAATTCACAGAGATTTCAGAAAGATTTCAATGATTTTCTGAATATTTCGAAGATTTCACAGAGACTTTAGATATATTTCAAAGATTTCACGAAAATTTCCATTGTTTCACAAACATTTCAGGTATGTTTCAAAGATTAAGAAAAGATTTCACAAAGATTCTGCAGACATTTCACAAAGATTTTAATGATTTCCAAAAGATTTCACAAATGCTTCAAATATTCCACAAACATTTCACATAGAATTGGAAGATTTCACAGAGATTTCAGATATATTTCAAAGATTTCACGAAGATTTCTATCGTTCCACAAAAATTTCAGGTGTGTTTCAACGATTGAGCAAAGATTTCAATGATTTCCTAATTATATCACAAAGATTTTAAATATTTCGAAAAGATTTTTAGAGAACTCGCAAAGATTTCACAAAAATTCTACAGAGATTTTACAACGATTTCAATGATTTCCCAAAGATTTCACAAAGACCTCAAATATTCCGAAAAGATTTCAGATAGATTTGAAAGATTTCACAGAGACTTCTAGTATTACATAAAGATTTCAGATATATTTTAAAGATTAAACAAAGATTTCCCATGATTGCACAAAGATTCAAAATATTCCGTAAAGATTTTGAGAGAAGTCATGAGGATCCCACAAATATTTCAGATATACATATTTTGAAGATTGAGCTAAGATGTCAATGATTTCCCAAAGATTTCACAAAGAATTAAAATATTCCGGAAAGATTTCAGTTAGATTTGAAAGATTGAACAAAGATTTCCTATGATTTCACGAAGATTCAAAATATTCCGTGAAGATTCTTGGAGAAGTCATGAGGATTTCACAAAAGATTTCAGATAGAATTCAAAGATTTCACAAAGATTTCAGATAGATTTCAAAGATTTCACAAAAATTTGTATTATTTCACAAACATTTCAGGCATATTTCAAAGACTGCGCAAAGATTTCAATGATTTCCTAATGATATCACGAAGATGTCGAATATTTCGCAAAAACATCACAAGGATTCTTCAGAATTTTCACAAATATTTCAATTATTTTTATGATATTTCAAAGATTTCACAAAAATTTCAAATATTCCGCAAAGATTTCAGAAAGATTCCGAAGATTTCACGAAGATTTCTATCATTTCACAAACATTCCAAGCATATCTCTCAAAAATTGAGCAAAGTTTTAAATAATTTTCTAATGATATCACAATTACTTCGATAATTTCGCGAAGATTTTTGGAAGATCCACAAAGATTTAACAACGATTCCCCAAAAATTTCACAAAGATTTTAATGATTTTTAAATTACTTCAAGGACTTTACAAGGTTTTCAAATATTTCGCAAAGTCTTCAGATAGCTTTCAAAGATTTCACAAAGATTTTAGATAGATTTCAAAGATTTCTATTATATCACAAAGATTTCAGGTATATTTCAAAGATTGAACAAAGATTTCAATGATTTCCCAATGAAATCACAATGATTTCAAATATTTCAGAAAGATTTTTAGAGAAATCACTCAGATTTCACAAATATTCTACATAGATTTCACAAAGATTTCAATGATTCTTAGAATATTTCAAAGATTTCACAAAGATTTCAAATATTTCAAAATATTTCAGGTAGATTCCAAAGATCTCACAAAGATTTCAGGTAGATTTCAAAGATTTCACAAAGATTTTACGTAGATTTCAAAGATTTTTATTATTCCACAAACATTACAGGTATATTTCAAAGATAGGGCAATTATTATTTGAATGATTTCCTAATGACAGAAAAAAGATTTTAAATATTTCGCAAAGATTTCTAGAGAATTTGCCAAAATTTCACAAATTTTCTTAAGAGATTTCACGAAGATTTCAATGACTTTTGAAATATCCCACAGATTTCACAAAAATTTCAAATATTTCGCAAATATTTCAGGGTGATTCAGGCATTTCAGGCAGATTTTAATGATTTCCTAATGACATCACAAAGATTTCAAAGCTTTTGCAAAGATTTCCAGATAACTCGCCCAGATTTCACAAATGTCCTACACAGATTTCACAAAGATTTCAATGATTCTTAGAATATTTCAAAGATTT
>CAKNXH010000731.1:259222-298001 GCA_932178445.1 Andricus quercusramuli | reverse complement strand
GAATATTTCAAAGATTTCACAAAGATTTCGAATATTTCGCAAATATTTTAGGTACATTTCAAAGATTTCACAAAGATTTTAGGCAGATTTCAAAGAATTCACAAAAAATTTTTTGTCACTTAACAAACATTTCAGTTATATTTCAAAGATTGAACAACGATTTCAATGATTTCCTAATGACATCACAGAGATTTCAAATAGTTCCAGACGATTTTCAGATAATTCGCCCAGATTTCACAAATATACTACAGAGATTTCACAAATATTTTAATAATTCTTGGAATATTTCAAAAATTTCAAACCTTTCGCAAATAGTTTAGGTAGATTTCAAGGATTTCACGAAGATTTCAGGTAGATTTCGAAGGTTTCACATAGATTTAAGATAGATTCCAAACACTTCCCCGAAATTTTTATCATTTCACAAACATTTCAGATATATAGCAAAGATTGAGCAAAGATTTCAATGATTTTCTAATGAAATCACAAAGATTTCAAATATTTTGCAGAGATTTTCAGAGAATTCACCAAGATTTCACAAATATGCTACAAAGATCTCAGAAAGATGTCAATGATTTTTAAAATATTTCAAAGATTTCACAAAGATTTCAAATTTTCGCAAATATTTCAGGAAGATTTTGAAGATTTCACAAGGATATCAGGTAAATTCCGAAGATATAACATAGATTTTAGATAGATTTCCAAAAGATTTCTATTATTTCACAAAAATTTCGGGTATATATCTCCAAAATTGGGCAAAGATTCTTATGATTTCCTAACGATTCCAATAATTCTTGGAATATCTCACAGATTCTAAATATTTCGCAAATATTTTAGGTAGATTTCAAAAATTTCACAAAGATTCGAGATAGATTTCAAAGATTTTAAATAGATTTCAATACTTTATATTATTTCAGGAACATTTCAGGTATATTTCAAAGATTGAGCAAAGATTTCAATGATTTCCTAAGGACATCACAAAGATTTCAAAATTTCGCAAAGATTTTTAGAGAATTGACCCAGATTTCACAAATATTCTACGGAGATGCCACAAAGATTTCAATAATTCTTGGAATGTTTCAAAGATTTCAAATATTTCGCAAATATTTTAGGTCGATGTCTAAGATTCCACAAAGATGCCAGGTAGACTTTGAAGGTTTCACATGGATTTTAGATAGATTTCAAAGATTTCACAAAGATTTTTAGAGAATTCTCCCAAATTTCACAAATACTCTACAGAGATTTCCCAAAGATTTCAATGATTTTCAAAATATTTCAAATATTTATCAAACATTTTCAGAAAATTCGCAAAGATTTCAGAAAGATTTCAATAATTTTTCAAATATTACTGAATATTTCACAAACGTTTCAAAAATTTTGCGAATATTTCAGGTAGATTTCAGAGATTTCACAAAGATTTCACAAAGATTTCAGGTAGTTTCCAAAGATTTTAGATAGATTTCAAAGATTTCACAAAGATTTCTATTATTTCAGAAACACTTCAGGTATATTTCGCAAACTGAGGAAAGATTTCAATGATTTTGTAATGATAGCACAAAGATTTTGAATATTCTGCGAAGATTTTTAGAGAATTCGCCCAGATTTCACAAATATTCTACAGAAATTCCACAGAAATTTTAATGATTCTTAGAATATTTCAAATATTTCACAAATATTTGAAATATTCCAGGTAGATTTAAATAATTTCAAAAAGATTCCAGATAGATTTAAGAGATTTCACAAAGACTTCCATTATTTCAAAAACATTTCAGGTATATTTCAAAGATTTCAATGATAATTGAAATATTTTGAAGATTTCACAAAATTTTCAAATATTTTGCAAATACTTCAGGTAGATTTCAGAGATTTCACAAAGATTGCAGGTAGATTTCAGGGATTTCACAGAGATTTTAGATAGATTTCAAATATTTCACAAAGATTTCTATTACTTCAGGAACATTTCAGGTTTTTTTCAAAGATTTCACAAAGATTTCAATGATTTTTAAAATATTTCAAAGATGTCACAAGGATTTCGAATATTTCGCCAATATGTCAGGTAGATTTAAAAGATTTCACAAAGATTTCAGGTAGATTTCAAAATTTCCACGAAGACTTAAAATAGATTTCGTAGTTTTCACAAAGATTTCAGGTAGATTTGAAAGATTTCACAAAGATTGTAGATAGATTTCAAAGTTTTCCCAAAGATTTCTATTATATCACAAAAATTCCAGGTATATTTCAAGAATTGAATTAAGATCTCAATGATTTTCTTATGATAGCACACAGACTCCAAATATTTCGCAAAGATTTTCGTAGAATTAGCCTAGATTTCACAAATATTCTACAGGGATTTCACGAAGATTTCCATGAATTTAGAAACATTTTATGATTTCACAAAAATTTCAAATATTTAGCAGATTTTTCAGGTAGATTCAAAAGATTTTACAAAGATTTCAGATAGATTTCAAAGATTTCACAGATATTTGTATTATTTTTCAAACTTTCCAGCAGGTATATTTCAAAGACTAAGCAAAGATTTCAATGATTTCCTAATGATATCACAAAGATGTCAAATATTTCGCAAGAATTTTACAAGGATTTTTCGGGAATTTCACGAAGATTCCAATGATTTTTGAAATATTTCGAAGATTTCACAAAAATTTCAAACATTTCGCGAAGATTTAAGGTATATTTCAAAGATTTCCCGAAGATTTCTATTATTTTACAAACATTTTAGGTATATTGCGAAGATTGAGCAAAAATTTCAATGATTTCCTCATAACATCACAAAGATTTCAAATATCGCGCAAAGATTTTTAGAGGATTCACTCAGATTTTTCAAATATTCTACAGAGATTTCACAAAGATTTCAATGATTCTTAGAATATTTCAAAGATTTCACAAAGATTTCAAATATTTCGCAAATATTTTATGTAGATTTCAAAAATTTCACAAAGAATAGAGATAGATTTCAAAGATTTCACAAAGAATCTATATAGTTTTCAATGATTTCACAAAGATTTCTATTATTTCACAAACACTCTAGATATATCTCAAAGATTGGACAAAGATTTTAATGATTTCCTAATGACATCACAAAGACTTCAAATATTCCGAAAAGATTTTCAGATAATTCGCCAAAATTTCACAAATATTCTTAAGAGATTTCACAAAGATTTCAATTATTTTTGAAATATTTCAAAGATTTCACCAAAATTTCAAATATTTCAGACAGATTCCGAAGATTTCACAAAGATTTTAGGTATATTTTAAAGATTGAGCGAAGATTTTAATGATTGCCTAATGATAGCAAAAAGATTTAAAATATTTTGCAAAGATTTTTAGAGAATTCGCCCAGATTTCACAAGGATTCTTCAGAGATTTTACAAAGATTTCAATGATTTTTAAAGTAATTCAAAGATTTCACATAAATTTCAAATATTCCGCAAAGATTTCAGCTAGATTTCGAAGGCTTGACAAAGATTTCTATTATTTCACAAACATTTCAGGCAATATCTCAAAAATTGGGCACAGATTTCAATGATTTCCTAATGGCATCACAAAGATTTCAAATATTTCGCAAAGATTTTTAGAGGATTCGTCCAGATTTCATAAATATTCTACAGAGATTTCACAAAGATTTCAATGATTCTTAGAATATTTCAAAGATTTCAAATATTTCGCAAATATTTCAGGTAGATTTGAAAGATTGAGCAAAGATTTCAATGATTTCCTAATGATATCACAAATATTTCGAATACTTCGCAAACATTTTTAGAGAATTCACAAAGATTTCAGAAAGATTCTAATAATTTCACAAATATTGCCGAATATTTCAAGAATATTCCAAACATTTTTTAAATATTACCAAATATGTCCAAAATGTTTCAAAAGTAAACTGAAATGATTCCAGAAAGATTTCAATTATTTCAGAAAGATTTTAGATAGATTGCAAACAGTTGAAGATTTAAATGATTTGGCAAATGTTTCACAAATATTTAAAAGAATACCATGATTTCCTAAACATTTAAAAAAAAAACTAAATAATTTCACAAATATAATAAAATATTTCGAATATGTCGCTAAAATTTCCAAAAATTTCACATAGATTTCAATCATTACTCGAAGATTCTATGAAGATTTTACAAAGATTCCAAATATTTCGCGAAGATTTCGGATAGAATAAAAATATTCCAAGAAGAATTCTATTATTTCACATAGATTTCAGATAGATGTCAAAAATTGAACGAAGCAAGAAAGAATTGATAAATCTCTAGTTCCGATGATCCGATTAATTTATTTATTCGATTTCCGGGGGCGGGGAAGCAATACATTCCCCCTTCCTGATAATAAAAAAAGAGTTTGTTCGACATCATCTCCAGCTATTTTTTTATTTTTATTTCAAAATAATCTTAAAACATCACTAAAATGATTTTAGAAGGAACAAATATCAAGCCCTTAGAGTATTGTCCTAATTTGATTTCAATTGGCTTTTAATTTGATTTTAATTTAATCTTTCAACCGCACTTACTATTAAATGACTTTCCCTTAATTCCTTTGAATGAAATTCCAATAATCCAGATCCAAACTCTGCAAAAAGTTGGTCATATTATGTTATAGCTTCGTTTGCAATTATAGACTCTCTTCCTTCCTGAGCATGTTCAGGAACACGAGAAATTTTTATGCATCTGCATACGAGTCCGCACAATCCTTCATTAGCAAAAAATTTCTCCATCTATCTTGAGGGCAATGAAAAATTGTAATTTCATCCTCCAGCTGTGGTTCGAGTCAGTTGAAACACGTGAATTTACATGCAGAATTTCATGCAAAATTGGAAAAAAATTGCGGAATCTCATTCTCGTTTCGCGCTCCTCTATCGCTCCATTCTGAAGCATACATATAATAAAAGACAAATGAATTGTCTACGTATTCAAAACAAATAATTATTTTCACAATTTATCACAACTAAAAAAAAAGTGCAATTATTATTTTTTTGTACTTGTAAAATTGTGGCATTTAACTTGAAAATTATTATCAATACGAAATTTTTTTATTTAATAGTATTTATCATCTGAAATAATAGAAAAGAAAAGCCAGGAAAAATTGTATGATAATTGACGAAAATTATCATAACTTCAGAATTAATATATAACATTTTTGTATGTACAATCAGAACATTTAATTTTTTTTTAATAATACTAATGCCCAAGGAAAAGCGGCGAAATAACATAAAATTGTTTAACAATTTTTATTTATTTTTTAACTCAAATGATTTGTGTTCGAAATAACCGATCTTAGGTGAAAACGCTAATATGCACTATTATTGTTTGAATATTGTAAATATTCATTGAGTTCTAAGGAATTTTTATTAAAAAACACTGTCTTTGAAATCTATAACCATCTTCTTCAAAATTTAAAGATTTCTCATCAAAGTATTAATTTCCGGTATAAAACGCAAACAAAATTGTACGAAAATGGTGAATTTATTGACTCTAGATTATAATCTAAGAAATAATACAAATACAAAAAATGTATGATTTTTTTAAATTAAAAATATCGATTTTGGACGAAAAACACGATAATATAAAATACACAAAACACAAAAACACAAACGTAAAAGAATGAAAAAAAGTCAAAAATAAATATAATAAAATATATATATATATATATGTGTGTGTGTGTGTTTGTGTGCGTGTGTGTGTGCAATAAACAAAAATGAAAACACAATAATATAAAAAAATTGTTCAAAATTTTTAACATTTTTTTTCAATTTTATAATTTTTTCAACAATTCCTGACCAGAAACATCAACATAAACATAATTTTTTCAAATTTTACACCTTCTTTGAAATTTACTTTGAAATTCTTTTTTTTTTTTTGAAATTTGTGTACTTTTGAAATTTTGAAATTTACATCGAAATACTGTCAATATATATATTTTTTTTAATGAAAAATTCCAATTTCAGACGAAAAATATTTACATAATGGTAAAATTGTTTCTAAAATTTCAACAATTTCTGAAATTTAATCATGTTTGTTTGAAAATACCAATTTTCGATCTAACAAGCCAGCGTGAACTTATACAGCTTACAGATTATGAATCTTTTCTTGAAATGTAATGATTTTTGAATAAAAAATTGATTTTCTTAAAAATACGCTAACACCTTAGAGCCTATAAATTTAATTAATAATAATAATTTTTTAAATCAAAAATACAAATAGTTTTTGACCGAAAACATTCACCGAACATTAGAGAAAATTGTTCAAAAATTGAACATACTCCATCTTTAATGATTTTTGTTTATGTTTGGAAAATTTTTGAAAAATTTCAAATCTTGAAAACCTAATCATTTTCGAACAAAAATAACGTGAAAAAATTAACAAAACCTATAATTTTCAGAAATTTTAAGATTTGTAAAACTTTATGAATTATGATTTTTTTTTTTTTTTTTTTTTTTTTTTTTTTTTTTTTTTTTTTTTTTTTATTCAAAATGTTCCTTTTACATAAAATACTACTTTATACTGATAATTAGATATCAACATAAATTTTTTGAACACGTTTTGAAAAAATTCTACTTTTTGTCCATTTTTCAATAACAGTGATATAATAGTTCATTAATGTTAACAAACCTGATTGTTCAAGCAATGTATTATTATTTTTAATGGTACGATTTTTGAATATTGCTAGAAAATTGCCGTTTTTTAAAACATGTTCTCCTTTTTTTCCAATTTTCAATTAGAGTGAGGTGAATAATTACTTGAAGTTACAATCATTAATTTTTAAACAATTTATTATAATTCTTAAAGATATTCAATTTGACCGATGCTAGAGAGTTCAGTTTTTTTCAATTTGCAATTATTTATCTACTCTTCAGTTGTTGTAAGTTAATAACTAATTCAGTTGATCAAAAATAATTATTTAAACAAATTATCATTGTTTATAAGTATCTTCTTCTTCATTAATGCTAGATAGTTGCGGTTTCTTTTGAAATTTTCAACTTTTTACTCACTTTTTACTCAGTCAAGTAATAAGTAATGTCAGCTCACAAACATAGTTTAAACAAAATTCATATTGTTTATGACTTTCTTCTTCTATATTCATCATTCTCTTAAAGAAATGCTGGAAAGTTCAGACTTTTTCTGAAATTTTCAGATGTTTTCAACTTTTCAGATGTTTTTAACTTTTCAGATGTTTTTAACTTTTCAATTAGGAACAAACAACGAAAAACAATAATAATTTAAGCAAAGAGGCCCTCATTAACCACTTTAAGAAAAATATACATGCAATATGATCCACATAGAAATTTTGAAAAATATTTTAAATATCTGCTTTATTTTAGAAAAAAATATTCACAAATTAAAAAGTGTTTGTTCAAAAAATGCTTCCGTCTATTTTTCATTTATCATTTGTCTGTAACTAAGAAGGCAAAGAAAAATTAAACTTGTTTGTCAAGTTATTTACTTATTACTTCACTGAGTGAAAAGTAGGCAGAAACTTAAAAATTTCAGAAGAAAATTGCAATTATCTGTCATTAATATAGATGAAAAAGTTATAAACGATAATAATATATTTAAAAAATTACTTTGGCTATGTTCAAATAAATATTCAGTCGCTCTAAGTGGAAAATAGATAAATTATTGAAAATTCACGAAGAAATCGCAACTTTCTACTATCAAGCAAAGAGAATATTATTAACGAAAATAATAAATTGTTCAAACAATTATTTCTGTTAACTTAAATTTACTATTACATTCCCCTGATTGCAAAGTGGACAAAAAGTTCAAAATTGAAAAAAGCTGCAACTATCGGATTTTATTATGGAACAATATAGCTATAAACAATAGACATATCTTTAAACAATTATTTTTTCTGAATTGAATTAAATTTCAACTCAAAGTGAAAAGTAGACAAAAAGTTTAACATTTCAGAAAAAAAACGCATTTTGCAGCATTATTCTAAAATAATATTAACAAAAATAATAAATTGTTCGAACAATTATTTCTTGTTAACATTAGTTAACTCTCACTCTGATTGAAAATGGAACAAAAAGTAACATTTTTTTAACAGCGACTTTCTATCTCTATTCTAAAAGAAAATTGCTAAATAAATAATAAATCGAAAACTATTCAAAAACATCTAATTATCAGCATAAAGTAGTATTTTATGTATTAAGAATAATTTGCATTAGAAGAGAAAACGCAAAAAAATGATAATTAGCGACAAGAACTTGAAAATCCCTTTTTCCACTTATGTGGTTTTTTGGGGTCCTATAAAACAGGCTTATGTGACTTATTCAGTTAATATTCACGATTCTGAATAAAAATGTTTAAAAACGTCTTTTTTCATGGGAAATGCGTGTTGAACTTCATGGGGCTCACGCCACCTCTAAATGTACTTTTTTCCGACCAAATTAAACCAATCAGAATAAAAATATGACTACTAAAGGTAAAGTAAAGTGCTAAGTTGTTCTAACTTGGCAAGTGGTTTGTATTCAAGCGGGAAAAAATTTTGTTCAAATCTGATATTGACATTATTATCTATTTTGTTAATGAAAAAGTTTTCAATAATTTTTCTGCGACGAATACTATTCTCAACTGGGAGAAGTTTGAAATTATCAAAATCAAAATTGTGGCCAAGTTTGAAAAAATGTTCTGAGAGAGCAGTATGATTTGAAGTGCCCGGATTTCAAATAGAGTTTTTATGTTCACGTGTGCGCGTTTCAATGCATCTCGCTGTTTCTCCAGTTTATGAAGAATCACAATCCTTACAATCATATTTATAAACGTTACCAGATAATTTACCTTTAGGTAAAGGATCTTTTAGATTATTGAAAAATTTGGAAAAACTATTGATAGGTTTGTAGATGGAAAGTAATTCACAATTCACAATTAAACAATATTATTGGTAAACTATGGGAAGTCCTTGAAGAGTATGGTGTAAATGGAGCGCTCCTACAAGCAATAGAAACAATATATAAAGGTAGTAAAGCGAGTGTAAGGGTAAATGGGAAACAGAGTGAATGGTTCGATATTATGCAAGGCGTGAAACAAGGATGCGTTATGTCCTAGTGGCTATTTATCATATTCATGGATAAGTGTCTTAGAACTGACCTCTTCGACGAAAAAGGTGTAGATCTCGAAACCGTCAAGGTACGTGGGTTGGCTTTCGCGGGTGACAAGATTGTTATGGCAGAATCAGTCGAAGACTTGCAAAGAATGTTGAATAAACTTAATACAAGCATGAAGAACATGGACCTCAAAATTAACGTAAATAAAACGAAAGTCCTGGTGTTTGAGGGAAAAACTGAGAAAACAATATGCAACATTGTCCTAAATGATGAGAGATTAAAACAAGTTGACAAGTACGTATATCTAGGTATTCTATTCACTAAGGACGGAAAAATATATGGGGAATTAGTTAGGCGCATAAATAAGGGTAAGCAGGTTATCGGTAGAGCAGGGCCCATCCTCACAAATAAAAACATATCAAAAAAAGCTAAAATGGCCATACATAATTCCATATTCGTACCAACTGTACTATACGGTAGCGAGGCATGGACCTGTCAAGAAAAGGACAGGAGTAAAATCAACGCGATCGGCATGAAACCTCTGCGCATAATATGCGGGAAAACACTGATGGACAAAGTACGAAACGAGACAATCCTCAAAGAATGTGGTACATGGGAGACACTAGTTGACATATGGGAAAGAAATCAGCTAAGGTGGTTCGGACATCTTGAAAGAATGAAAGATGAACGACTGACCAAGCAAGTGTATAAAGGTAAAGTAAATGGCAGAATGCCCAGAGGTAGACCGCCGAAAGAATGGTTAGAATCTGTGAATGAGACACTAATACGAAGAGACATAAGAAGCCACAGAAATACAAGAGCCTGCATGAAAAAATTCATGGACGTGAATGAAGCTAGATTAGTATGCCAGGACAGAAATATGTGGCGACAAATAGTTTATAAACAGAGTGACAATAGAGTGAATGATGCCCGAAGCAAAGACCTTGGATACTAATGGGCCCAAGTGGAGAACCATACATAACAATTTTGTGAGGCTCCTCACTTGGGGTGATCGCTAGGAAGATTGATCAGCGACCTGGGTCGGAGCAGTGTTGCGGAGTGAACGTGTCATTTATATGAATAACACGAGAACTCCAGATCAATCTAAAACATCTATACCTAACACCTATATACCCATCTACCCTATACTCATATACCGATCTACCTCATACCTATATACCTATTTCACTACTTTCCAACCGAGCAAGTCACGCCTACCCCGAAAAGGAAATGGCTTAATGGTATAATAATAATTGGAAAAACACCACACAATATCCCCAATAGTCTCTCTTTTGTACAAAAAATTAAAATTCCAAAAAATTGCATCTAACTGTGTTTTAGTTTCCTTGGATGTGGTCCCTATGTTCAATAACATTCCTATCTCAACGTTTTTTAACTGCATTGAGGTGAAGTGGCCGGATATCAGTAGACATACAAGATGATCAAAAAAACAAAAAATCTTGAGAACTTATTCAGTACTCCAAAAATTTGTTGTTGTCAGGATCCGCCTTTCTTCGAACGTGATCTAGATATGTTAGTAATTTCTTTGAAAGAAATTAAAGTATTCTTTTGATCATCCGTTCATATGTTGATAATAACTTTTATTCCAAAAATAAATAAAAGCGTCGATACATATTGCCGACGTTTCGACACGGCTATGTGTCTTTCTCAAGGCTGTAAATGTAGAATACAATTAATTTTTGGTGAAGTCAAGCTGCAGAGGTATAAACTGTCATTACTAGTTAAGAGTCAAAATGACGTCAGAAATTTGAAAAGTTATTTGTTTATAACCTCATGCGCAAAAAAAGCGGAGGTTAAAATCCTTAATGTTCTACATTTCATTTAAGAAACGCAGACAGAGAAACGAACGAGAAAAAAAAAACTTTCCAAATTGTAGATTTGTTTTCGGCGGCTGTTTTTTTTTTTGGAATAAAAGTTATTATCAACATATGAAGTGATGACCAGAAGAATTCTTTAATCTCTTTCAAAGACATTACTAACATATCAGTAGACATACTTCCATTCCGTTGGACCTAAAAACAGGTCTCAGGATTAGCTATGGGTTCTCCACTTTCCCCTTCAGCTGCGAACCTAGTTATGGAAAATTTAGAATCTAAATGTTTGTCATCGTTACCTTTTGCTATTCCGTTTTCCTTCCGTTATGTCGATGATATAATTACTGCTGTTCCTCTTGATTAGTTGGACTTTATCCTTAACTTATTCAACCCTTCCCACTCTAATATCAAATTTACAATTAAAGTTGAAAATAATTCGCAAATTTGCCACAATTTTAATTTTGATAATTTTAAAATTCTTTTAGTTGAGAACAGTATTGTTCGCAGGAAAATGATTGAAAACTTTTTCATTAACAGAATAGATAATAATGTCAATATCAGATTTGAACAAAATTTTTTCCCGCTTGAATATAGATCGCTTACCAAGTTATAACAACTTACCACTCTACTTTACTTTGAGTAGTCATATTTTTCTCCTAATTGGTTTTCCAGCCTCAGTTTTCATACATACACAGTCAGACTTTTCCATCTGTCCTCGCTGATTGTGTTTCCTTCCTTCACATTTATTCATTTAGTTTTAGATTTTTCCCTCATTTTTATACAATAATGACCATTTTTTGGCATTTTTCTTCTCCGGTATGTTTTTTCATCATTATTTATATGAACACATTATTTTTTCTTTGATTTTCCGCTTCTTTGCACTTTATAATTTTTCGTATTATTTGAATTTTTTTTTTAGGAACCTCAATAAATTTGACTGATGAGGGCTCCAATCTAAGCAAAAACTTCTCATTGTCTAGTACAAATTGGAAAATACTTTTTGTCTCTTTATTCTATTGACCTTACCAAAATTGAATCATTGGATATATTTTTTCCATGTACAAAATATAATATGAGTTTTTCTTTCAGATGTTCATCCAAAGTAGTTTGACTTCAGTTTGGCTTAATTAAGTTTTAAATACATTTTCTTCTGAGTAGCTATTGTACTTGGGAAGGAACTTGTGTGGAATTGGTTAACTCTATCTACCAGAAGTTGTTTCGCGAGTTTTGTTCAAGTTAATTAGAAATATGGAGCTCTCAGTTCCGTACACAACCTGCAACTTACAAACTCGTTAGAATCAGAATTTTCCTGTTTGTTTGAATGTGGAAATATACGTAAACTTTAGTTTAAACTATCAGATGTTATAGATATTACAAACTGTGAGTATTCAACTTACTAATTGGAAAACTAAAAAAAAAGTTTTGTATATCTATATATATATATATATATATATATACATATATATAAACATATATTGACATTTTTTAGATGGCGGTTGCTCTTAGTGAGACCCTGCGGTGGCAGTTGGCCTAGAATTCATATAATGCAAGGCGAATGTGTGAAAAAAATGTTTGTTGAATAAAAATAATTTTAATAATAAATTTGATACTTTCACGATGATTCATTATAATAAATTTAAATTTAAAATTTAGAATTAAAAATTTAAAATTTAAAGATTTTTCGGGTTTCAATCGTGTGCGAAACTATGAATGTTGCCGACGTTTCGTGAACATTGCAGTTCACTTCTTCAGGGCTGACCTGAAACTGAAGTTTCAGGTTATGTTGTTCTTATATATGTATTCTCTACGATGCCTGTGAATTTAAATTTATTAAAAATAATTTTCAATGCATTCCTACTAACCACAGCAAATTATTTTTCATGCGCAATTAAATCAGACATATAATTATTTATTTACTTCTGAAATATCCGAAAAGACAATCGTCTAAACTTTGTAATATTTTTTATTACAATATATAATATAATATTTTCTTTATTCATTAATTTAAATTCACTCCGGATTTTCAAATATTTCAATAAACAAATTATGTGTTTTAATGAACTTCTTATAAAGGTGGGTAGCTAAAATTAATAAAATAAGGCTTAGTGACAGAATAAAACTGTTTTTTATACTTATATAAGTTTTTAGTGAAAGTTAGGTATACACATGCTTTCACCGCAACAACAAATCAATAAAAATTTTGTAATAGAACACGATCAATTTTGTATATAATTATATATAAATTTCTTATGCCTCTTAGTATTTTTCATATGTTATTTTAAGTTCAAATAATGAAACTTGTTAAAAATGACTTTAAAAATCGAGGAAAATATGCTAATGTTAATTATAACTAATTTTTGAAAAGAACTCGAGGTAAAATTTTGAAAAAATATTTCGGGTTTTTTTGATTTAACATTAACTATTTAGAGTTCAATGTTTTTGTTTTTCTCTCTAGGTAAAAGTTGCAATTCTTATTTAATTCTGATGCTGTTAGCGCTTATTTTATTCCTCAAATATCTGCAAATCTGACTGGTACGTTTTTATTCAAGAAATTTTATTTATGAAAACCTTTTTTTTATAAAAATAACGATTTTATTTTTTTAGTTTAAAATAGCTTTAGTTCATGTTTAATTAAAAAAAAAGTATAATGAAAATACTCTTTCAGTCTTAAATCTTAAGCTAAATTTCATGAAAATAGTAATGCCGAAAAGCAAATTTTTAAATGAATTCATCAAAATTAATTAAATTTGTTTACAATGTATATTTCAGGTTCATTTTTTCAAACTTGAAAATTTGATAATCAGGGTGGTCGTTTCAATCACAGAATAAATTTCTGTCTTTTTCCGGTTTTTTCCTGGTTCTCTAACATTTTTCAAAGACAATGAAAGTATGAAATTCTAGCTCTAAAGCTAAAAATGTGTCCACTTGAAGTAATAAAATCTGAACTGCAAATCATTTTGAGCAATTTTAAGCTAGAAATACAACAAATTGAACGATTGCGTTTTGCTGATAAACTGAACACTTCTTAAATCATGAGTTCAAATATTTTTAATTTAAATATTGAAAAAATCCTTGTAGGGCTTCTAAATTTCATTTCAAAATCTTGAAACATCTACACGTTGTTTTAAATTTTTTTTTCAAATTATGAATTAATTTTCCAATTTCTTCAGACCTAACATCTTTCAAAATTATTCGGATTCTACCCAAAATAATGTCGTTTAAATCCTGCAAAATAAAAAAATATTTCCTTAAAATCTTCGAAAGTCATTTTTGAAAATTTTCGGACAATTGTAGAAATTTAAATATTCTCTTAAAATTAATTTTTCAAAATAAAAAGTCATTTTCAATTTTTCTAAGAATCTTGAGAAAATGTTTTTTATTCTTTTGAAGCCTTTCACAATTCTTAAAAATCTTCTAAATTTCAAGTTCGAAACGTTTAAATTTTTTGAAATCACTTCATTCATTATACATCAAAATTCAATAATTTTACTTGCAAATTACATTTTTTGAAATAGAACAATTTAAATTATAAAGTTCAAAGTTTATTTTATTTTTTATTTTTGAATATTTGATTTACAATTACTGATTCTAAATGAACAGTTAAAAATTTATAAATATTAGGGAATTGTTATTTTTCCTAATTAAGAAATTTCAACTTTTAGACTAAAACAATAATGTTGAATTCAATAAAAGTCTTAAAGTATGAATATATGGCTTTGAAGTTATTTTAAAATTTTTAATATTTTATAAAGTTTCAATCATGCGTTTACATTGGTTTAAATACTAAGACTTTCCAATTTGAACAGTTTTGTCTTTAACGTTAAAATCTGGAAATTTTTTAATTTTCAACTGATTTAGAATCATCTTGTAAAATTAATTATTATTCAATTTTAAATCTTTACTGCACAATTTAATTTCAAAAATATAGATTTTAAAATTTAAAGCGATTAATAATAAAAATATCCCATTTTTAATGAAAATGCCTTCCTGGCGTCGATTTCAAAACGTCTCTAATTTGAACCATGTAAATATTATTATTTTTCCTTATGAATAATCATTAGTCCAATAATAAGAATAATAAGCAATAATATTCTTACCACATTGATATTTTTTTTTTTTCGAATATTTTAAAAATTCAATCAGAAATACTATTTCAAAATTAATGAACAACGATTATCATTAACTATTTAATAGTATCTTGAAGAATAGTAAATTAATTCATTAGTCTATAATTTAATTTGAATCTAATTATAATAGTGATAATTAATAGATATTACTTTCATTTGTGTTGATGGTATTCTTCAGAATTATCGTGACCGTTTGTTTATTTTTTTATTTTCAGTTTAGTTTAGTTTTAGTTTTATGTTAGTATTTTTACTAAAATTGCTGAGAACTCTTAAAATTTCCAAAAAAGTTGTAATTTGTGTAATTTCTTTTAACGTTAGTTAGTATTTTTAAAGAAAATTCATCATCAAGATTCCACATCTTTTACACTAGAATAGGTATCTATTTTTAGTAAAAATTATTGGATTTTTAAGATTGAAGTTAATTCAATTTATGTGTTTCGATTTGTATGTATGTATGTATGTATGTATGTATATGTATGTTTGGAACAAATGAAAGAAGCTTCACATCTTTCAACTATTTTAGGTTATGTTAGCACTCTTATCCAGAAATCGGTAATTTTATTTAAAATGTTCAAAGAAGGTTCAAAATTTGTGCATAATTGTATATGTTTAGCTAGCGCTTTTCATCGGCAAAATCTATATGAATCTCCGAAAAAATTCAAAATTTTTGAGAAATTTTAGGTTATGCCTATATTTCTCACCAGAAATTGGTATGGATTTTGAAAAGGATTTAAGGTAGTATTTCTCATAGGAAATCTGTTTTTTCTAAGAAAGAAAATTATATGTATTTAAAAGAGGTTTCACAATTGGGTAATTTAACCAAAAAATATGTCACATCAAAAATTCAAATTTCTTCATATAAGGAATATTACCAATACCTATTTGAAATTTTTCAAACTATATTGTTTATTTTTTTTACATTGAGCATTTTTCGTTTAATATTTTGAATAAAACAGGATTGTATATAATGTATTTGTTGGCGTTTTCGAGACGTTTCCATCGAACAACCTTCCATAACCTTCCATATATTACCAATAACATTCTATAATTTTTCAAGGAAATTATTTGAATTGTTCATAAAAAGAATTTTTCTTTTCTTGATTTTGGAAATGTAATATTTCTGTATTTTATGTCATTGTTCACGTTTTCGAGACACGTCGATTGACTTATTGATGGAACTATGATAACCTTTCATGATCGATCAATAGCGACTTATGTTTTTACAAAAATTTCACGTTGTTTATATCAAGAAAGCTTATTTCCATTTTTCATATCACACTACTGTATGTTAAAAAGCTGCTATTCATAACATAAAACATTGATCGAATGTGTGTATTTTTGAAAATTGTCGAAGAAAAACCACCCTCTACGAGGAATCAAATTTATTTGATAATCAAAGTACTTCACACGGGTATTATATATTTTAATTCAAAAATTGCGTGAGTCAAACAAACAATAATCGCGCGCATAACGTGCGTGTTTAATTTCTAGTTTATATAAAAACTCGGAAAGGGGTCACGAATTCATCGAGCTTGTTTCGAATCGCGTGTCAAAAAGTTGAGTTTTTATCTTTATCAGTCGAGAATCTCGCACAGAGATGTGGAAAATGTTTCCTCTTACTTGCTCAATGCTCAATTGAAATTGATTACTTTTTTCCGTGTGCGGCAGATCGAGTACATTTAATGAAGTCCGCTTCTTCAGAATCGCTTCACATTGTGCCCAGGAGATAAGATTCCAGACTCGTCGAGTAAATAAACTGAGAAGCACAATATACAGAAGGAAAGTAATTCGGTCGTGACAGAACCTACCGTCGATGGATCAGAAAAGGATATTCCTTCACAAAAGAACCGTCGAATTTCTACAAACAATGCGAGACGGATATTTACAGTTCCTTCTGTTTCTATTTTTATATTTACCTACACGAAATATTTTAACAGACAAACAACTCTTCTATAAAAATGATACTTTGCGTAATATCAACAGATTTTTGGTTAAAACGGTTTTTTTAGCAGTCCTGATACAAATTTCAAATTTCCTACTGATGACTAATATGCGTCCGGGAATATTGCAACGAATTTTCATATCTCTTTGTTTCAACAATTTTTGTACGTTCATTTTTTTCGTATGTTGCATAGTTTTGACAGAAAAAAACACCGGAAATGACGGGTAGGATTGACAGATGGACAGACACCATGGACAAACCTTTTTTCTTTTATTCAGGGGGTTTCAAAACCTGGAGGTTTGAAGATAGTGATAGTCGGTTTTCACATAAAACCAATAGATTTGTCTTGCAATAGTTATCCAGTAGTTAGACATCAACAACGACGACGACAAACAGACATCATGGTAAAACCTGTTTTTTCAGATTCAGAGTGTCTCGAAATATGGAGATTTCAAGATATTCGTGATAGTCGGTTTTCACATAAAACTGATGGAACAGTCTTACAAAAGCTATCCAGCAAACAGACGACAACAACGAGTACAGACATACAGATAAACACCATGGTAAGAGCTGCTCATATTTTAAACGAACTGAAAATATTTTCTGAACAGCTAGACTAGGAACAAACTAGGCTAGACTAGGATGACTTCATGTACGTATCAATCTTTTAGAAGTGAACAAAGTTCTTCGAATTTAACTTCTGATTAAAATTTTCTGGGTCAAGATATATTTTGGCCAGCTAGACTACCAGTATGGCTTCAAAGTACGTCTCGATCTTTGAGGGGCGATCAAAGTTCTTTGAATTTTACTTGTTGTTGAAACTTTTTCAGGAAAGATATATTCTGAACAGCTAGACTACCATAGTGACTTCGTAGTACGTCTCGATTTTCAGAGGACGATCAAGGTTCTCTGAATTCCACTTCTAATTAAAATTTCCTCGTCTTAAATATATTCTGAACAGCCAAACTACCAGGATGGCTTCATAGTATGTCTCGATCATCGAGAAACCGTGGAAGTTCTTTGAATTTCTCTTCTGGTTAAAATTTCCTCATTCAAGATACATTCTGAACAGCTGAGACTACCAGGATGACTCTAAAGTATGTCTCGATCTTTAAAAAGCAATCAAAATTCCTTTAATTTCACTTGTTGTTGGAATTTCTCTAGGAAAGGTATGTTCTGAACAGCTAGACAACTAGAATGACTTCATAGTACGTCTCGATTTTCGAGAGATGATCAAAGTTCTTTGAATTCCACATCTGATTAAATTTTTCTCGGCTAAAATATATTCTGAACAGCTAGACTACTCGGATGAGTTCGTAGTATATCTCGAACAGCGGAAAACCGTCCCGAGATTTTTGAATTTCACTTCTGGTTAAAATTCCTTCAGCTATGATATATTCTGAACAGCTGGACCACCAGATTAACTTCACAGTGCGTCACGATATCTGGGAAGCAATCAAAGTACTTTGAACTTAACTTGTTGTTGAAATTTCCTCAGGAAACATATATTCTGAACAGCTAGACTACTCTGATGAGTTCGTAGTATATCTCGAACAGCGGAAAACCGTCCAAGATTTTTGAATTTCACTTCTGGTTAAAATTCCTTCAGCTATGATATATTCTGAACAGCTGGACTACCAACATGACTTCACAGTACGTCACGACCTTTGAAAAGTGATCAAAATTTTTTGAATTTCACTTTTTATTGAAATTTCCTCGGGGAACATATTTTCTGAACAGCTTCACTACTAGGATGACTTCGCAGTAAGTCTCGATTTTCGGAAGACGATTACAGGTTTTTGATTTCCACTTGTTAAAATTCCCTCAGGAGACATATTCTGAACAGTTAGACACCTGGAATGACTTCGTAGAACGTCTCGATTTTCAGAAGACGATCAAAGTTTTTGAATTCCACTTCTGATTGAAAAGTTCTCAGCTTAAATATATTCTGAACAGCTACACTACCAAAATAACTTCGTAGTACGTCTCGATGTTTTTGAGACGATCAAAGCTCCCTGAGTTTCACTTCTGATTGGGATTTCCTCTGTCAAGATAAATTCTGAACAGCCAAACTGCCAGGATGACTTCACAGTTTATCTCGATTTTTAAAAAGCAATAAAAGTTCTTTGAATTTCACTTGTTTTCAAAATTTTCTCAGGAAAAATATATTTTGAATGAATAGACTACTAGAATGACTTTGTAGTATGCCTCGGTTTCCGAAAGACGATACAAAATCTTCGAAATCCACTTCTGATTAAAATTGTCTCGTGTCAAATGTATTCTGAACAACTGAACTACCAGGATGACTTCATAGTAGGTCTCGATCGGGAAACTGTCAAAGTTTTTTGAACTTCAATTATGGTTAAAATTTCCTCAGCTAAGATATATTCTGAACAGCTGAACTACCAAGGTGACTTCACTGTACGTCTTGATCTTTAAGAAGCGATCAAAGTTCTTTGAATTTCCCTGGTTGTTAAAATTTCCTTCGGGAATATATACTGAACAGGTTGGCTAATAAAGTGACTCAGTATTACGTCTCGATTTTCGGGAGATGATCAAACTTCTTGGAATTCTATTTTTGATGAAAATTTTCTCTGCTAAAATATATTCTGAACAGCTCGACTATCACTCATCTTCTCTTCGTCTTTCACTTCTAAATACCTTGATGTGGAAAAAATAACTTTCAACATCATCTTCTTGTCATAACTAAAAAACAAATTTCGTAATAATCAAATTGAATCTTTTGTTTTAAAACTATTCCCAAATTCTAAAAGGAATAATAATTCGCGTGTATAAATTTCGTATTACTTTTCTGTCTGAACGATACTGACTCTCAAAACAAAGAGTTGTTCATTTGTGCTACAAAAGAAGGTAGCACGAGCTTCTACGTCCTCTGTTATTCAAAGCAGATACATTTTTTGTTCCTTTTTTCTGGTATGAAAAAAGAGGTTTATATTCCAAACAAAGGAAAAGTGTAGAATGTAAATAGAATTTGTATAACGTTTTTTCGAAAGAATAGCAATATCAATAAAATATCGAAACAATGGGCTATGATTTTGATAAAGGTGCACTACTCTATTTATTAACTGATGACACGTTTACCCGTTTATGAATTCGAGTTACGGTTTTGTTTGTGTTTATACTTTTCTCGATCGAATGAGGAAGCGCTGAAATATGTAGCAGAGTTTCATACAGTTACGAGTGTAATTAATTGAAACCTTTACGAGTCGCTCGTTACCTCGAAATTGGCTTCCGACGATATCACGTGAAATACAGATTTTACGTGCAATTTTCTATAAATGTAATTACAGTGAAACAATCCTCGAACAATTTCTATTGTGTAATTTATTTGCAATTTTTATTGCTCTTGCAGCGAGAAATTCGATGAATTGAAATTTTTTTGATGTGTCTCGATGAAACCAAATATGAAAGGATAGATTTCACGCGAGGATCATTCACCAACCATCGATTTTTGAAACTTTGGCTACTCATTTGTTAAATAGAGCAAATATAGATTTCCAAAAATTTCACTCAAACATTTTTATCTCATTGCATTTTTTCTTTGAGCTTTTTAAAGAGCTGTTTAACAGATCAACTAGGTTTTAATCTAATTTCTTAAAATCCTTTTTTATAGTGTCTTAACACCGTAAAACCCAAATTTTGTGGTTCCGATTCATTCCAACAGCTGCTTAATGCTTCATACAAATTTTTCCAGAATATTTTTTTCTATTTTTGATCAGAATTCATTTCTTTTAATATTTTATTTGATAAAAAAAACGAAATAGGTTTATATCTTCTGTTCGGTTTTTGGATTTCAAAATGATAATACCGAAAATCTATATTATGAATTTTAAAAACAATATAATACATTAAATAAAAAATGGAATTGCGAGGAAAAGTTCAAGAAGAAATGATTTTTCACAGAAAGGTTTTGAGACAAGTTGAAAAATAGTTTATGTAAATCACACAGATTTCATCATTTTCCTCCTAAACAGACGTTTTGAAGTAGGAAATAAAAAACTACAAAGAAAATTTTGGTCTGCATTTTTTAAAAATCGAATTGAAAAAAATATGAACATTTTTATTAAAAAACGTGTAAAAATATAATCCTGAAGTTGCTGTTGAAATCAAGCAAAATTTCAAATCTTTGATTCTTTAATGTTTTTAAATAAAAAATTTGTTTCTGTTAATTAGATTAGACCCGAGGTTATCGATACAGCCTTGAGTGAACTAGTGAATTTCGCTTTTTCGAGACTTAAAAAGTTTCCAAAATAGAAGATGTGTAATAAATTTGGAAAAGAAATTTAAAGTGAAATATTTCGAAATCGATATTTTCTGTACTGAAAAAACCGTAGCCAAAGTTTAAATGAATTATATGATGTCAATGTCTACATGTAGTCCATAGATTGTTAAACCAGTTATTTTCTATAAATCATTCATGCAGTGGAATTTTTATTGCAATGCATTCGATCGACCATTATTACTTAATTGAATGTTCTGATGAGTCATTCGTCTGAACTGAAGAGTAATTACAGAGTATGTGTACCATATAAGGTAAATTGCATGTTTTGAAAAAAGATCGCCTGTAGGTCATTAAATGACTTCTCTGAAAGATTGATGATTCTCGACTTCTTTAAGCGAATACATTCATCAGATTTTTTACCTTTTCAGATTTACACAAAGAATTATGTTATCCTTACTTATGACCGGAAGCTCTATATAAAAAACTGTGAGCCGTGACTTTTCGAAAATCTATGTTTATATAATAATGCAGAAAATTTGTTTATGTTACATATTAAAAAATTTTTGTTTTATATTTTTTAATGGTCAGACTTTACAACCCAAAATGGTCTTCAAATGGGGGCAATGGGGCGGATTCACACGAAAATAGGGGAATAATAGGGGAATAAATTATGTTTGATAAAATTAGTTTAATTTTCAACAAGAAAGGTTATTTTCAACAGAATAGTTAAAGTTTTGATAAAATTGTTGAACTTTCAAGCCAAGAAGACGAATTTTCTTCAAAATAGTTGAATTTTTAACCCAAAATTAATGAATTTTCAACAGAAAAGTTCATTTTTGACTCCACTCATTATTGAAATTCATTCTTAAAGTTGAATTTTGACCAATCTGCTGAAATTCTAAGCCCTGAAGATATAATTTCCACCCAAAAAGACGAATTTTCAACCCAATAGTTGAATTTTCAACTGAAGAAGGAAACTATTGAACCAGAAAAATATGCATTCCGAAAAATATTTGTTTTAAATTAGGTAAACCGCTTCTTTAATTTAATTTTTTCACTTAACCGAAAATAACTTCAAAATAAATAAAATCATTTTTAATTAAAGAAAAATTTTGACTTGAGCAAACAACTATTTTTGTGAACAAAAAAAAACTTTGCTTGAACCGAGAGCCAATTTTTTTCTTCTGACTGTGAAATAATTACATTCTTATACCAATGAAATTATCTCCAAACAAACAAAAACGCATTTTTAACCAAATCGATAAAGGTACTGTAAAGATTTTGCAGTAAAAAATGGAAAAAATTTCGAAAAAATTGTTTAATTTTAAAGCCAAAAAGACGATTTTTCTAGGAAAAAGGATAATTTTCCACCCAAAAATATGAGTTTTCAACAAAATACTTTCAACAAAATGATTACATTATCAAAAAAATAAATAAAATTTCAGCCTAATTTTTCACTCGAATGATGAATTTGCAACAAAGAAAAAGAATGTTTAGCAGAATAGAAAAACAAGAAAATATTTTTTCTTTAGTAAAAATCAGTTCGATTTAAACATGTTCAGCGAAATAATACCCAAAATGATGATTTTTGAATAGAAAAGTTGAATATTGAACCAAAAAAGATGAATTTCCAACAAAATGGTGAATTTTTCATAAAATAATTAAATTTCTATCTAGAAGAGATTTTCAACTTGAATGATGATTTTTCAAACAAAAAAATAAATATTTAGCAAACTATTACAGCAAGAAGATATTTTTTCAGTAAAAAGCAGTTGGATTCAAACAAAATCAACAAAATCCATAAAAATAATTAAACTTTCACCAAAAGAAGTTTTCAGTTTTATTCTCATCAAAAAATCTTCAACGAAAAATATAAATTTTTAAGAAAATGAATGAACTCAACCAAGTAGTTGAAATATCAAAATTGACTTTTAAACCAAAGGTGATGACTTTTTAACAAAATAGTAGAATTTTCAAAAAGCAATTAAGTTTTCAAATTCAAAGCGATTTTCCCCTCAATTTTGAACTTAAATGATGAATTTTTAAATGCAAAAATGAATTTTTGAAAAAATAGATTATTTTTAAACCAAGACGTTGAATTATCAACCAAAACAATGAATTTTCAAGAAAAAATTTCAGAGTTGATATTTCAACCAAAAAAGATTTTAATTCCAAGTCACAAACAGTTGAATTAAAAAAAAATGAATTTTGAACAAAATAGTACATAAGAAGACGATTTTTCAACAAAAAAGTTGAATTTTGAGCTGAAAGGGATGAATTTAGAGCAAAATTGTTGAATTTCCATACAAATAATTCAATTTTTACCAAAAGAAATTTCCAGTTTTATTTTCAACAAAAAATCTTCAACCAAAAATATAAATTTTCAAGAAAATGAATGAACTTTAACAAGTAGATGAAATATAAAAAATGCCCTTTAAACCAAAGGTGATGACTTTTTAAGAAAATAGTTGAATTTTCAAAAAGAAATTCGAGTTTTCAATTCAAAGAGAAATAGTAAGAAGAATAAAATCGATTAAATATCAGGAAATTTTGTTTGGTTGTTTTGTTGAAAATTTTATTATTTTCTCAAAAATGCAACTATTTTGGTAGAAGGTTATCTTTTTTGGTGAAAAATTCAGCTACTTGGTTTAAAGCCAGGCAACTTAAAAATTTTACAGTTGTTATTGAAGATTCATCATTTCAGGTACTTAAAAATTCCACTATTCTCTTCAAAGTTCGTCTTTTTGATTTTTAAATTCAACAATTAGGTAAAAAAGTAAACTTCTTTCATGAAAATTTAACTGCTTGGTAGAAAATTAACGTTTTTGTTGAAAATAATATTTTAGAGTTAAAAATTAAACTGTTTTGTAGATGATTCGTCCTCTTGATTTCAAATTCAACAATTTTGTTTAAAATTTATGTATTTGGTTGAAAATGGTCGTTTTTATTACAACATTAATCTTTCTGGCGGAAAATTTATTTTTTTGGTTGAAAATTAAAATATTTTCTTGAAAATTCATCTTTTTGGTTAAAAATTCAACTGCTTGGTAAAAAGTTGAACCAAGTTGTTAAAAATTAATTTTATACACCTCTTTGGTTAAAAATTTAATTTTCTAGTATTCGTTTTTCTTTGGTTTATTTTAGGTTGTTGTTATATTTTTTTTTATTTGAAATTTTTTTTTTCAATTCAACTTTTTAAAATTTTTTTTTTTTTTGGCTACAAAATTTAACTATCTTGTTGAAAATTCGTCTCTGGATTGAAACTTCAACTATTTGGTAGAAAATCTTTTTTTTTTTTGAAATTTGAAGTATTTTTTTGATATAGAATTTTGGGCTACGTTACTTTTCGCTTGGGTGGGTGGGGGGGGGGGGGTACTAAAAAATTAAGGTTGTTTTATTGTAAATAATCTATTTTTAAATGATCTAAGAGAGACACTTTTTTAACTTGGCTACATATAATTATAGGTTAGTTTTATTGAGATTATGCAACCGAATCGCGTGCTAGACACCTTTATTACTGATGAATCCTAGCAGAAACGCTAGACTCGTAGTTTTAGAATTTTATGAAAAATGTTATCTGTGTCGTAACTCTTCAAGGACAACTTATATAAGAAATAATTATAAACCCGAAAAGTGCATACTACTGTTGGATGCCTGTTTCTCAAAAAAAGAAAAAAAAATTATTCTATAATTATAATTTATTGCATTTAAAAGCAATCTTAGTGTATAAACTATTTACGATATTTTATTAATAAAAAAAATTAGATTTTCTTCTCGTGCCATGAAATATCAAAATTAAAATGTCATTTTTAATATTCTTCATAATAGGTTCAATTAACTAAATAAAATTTCATTTCTCTTTCTTTTTTCAATCTTAAAATTGTAAGTTGTAGGTACCAATGTATATAATGTGAACGAAACGAATCGATTGACCTATAATGTTATCAAATTTTTTCAGAGAGTAAGGAAGTTATGGTTATTTATATTATATCAAAAATCGATTTTTATAGTAACAATTTTTTCATCCTGATAATTTAAAGTTGATACAAAAATAGAAAAGATGTGTTGAGTAGAGAGGATTCGATTGACCTATAATATTGTTATATTTTATGAAAGAGTGAGGAAGTTATGGCAATTTATATATTTTTCAAATAGATTTTTAGAGTAGAAATTTTTCAATTCTCATAATTCAAGGTTGATACGAGAATAGAAACAATGCCTTGATTCGAGACAAATCGATTGACCTATAATATTAATAGATTTTATAAAAGAGTAAGAAAGCTATGGTAATGCAAAATGTTTGAAAATACGGTTTTTTTAGCAAAACTTTTTTCTTCAACATAATTCCAATTTGAGGAAACAATAAAAAAGATTTTCCGGTTAGAAACGAATCGATTGACCTATAATATTATTCAATTCAATTAAACAGTAAGGAAGTTATGGTCATTTATATTATATTAGAAATCGATATTTATAGAAAAAATTTTCTCATTCTCAAAACTTAAAGTTGATGTGACAATAGAAGAGATATATTGATTCGAAATGAATCGATTGACCTACAATATTAATACATTTCATCAAAGAGTAGGGAAGTTATGGTTATTTATATATTCCTAAAATCGATTTGTATAGTGAAAGTTTTCTCATTCTCATAATTTAAAGTTGATGCGAGAATAGAAAGGTGATATTAGTTCAAGACGAATCGATTGACCTACAATATTGATACATTCAATAAAAGAGTAGAGAAGTTATGGTAATTTATATTATATTTAAAATCGATTCTTATGGTCAAAATTCTTTCATCCCCTTAATTTAAAGTTGATGGAAGAATAGAAACGATGCGTTGATTCGAAACAAATCAATTGACCTCTATTATTGAAACATTTTATTGATGAGTAAGAAAGCTATGGTATTGTATATGTTGTTTGAAAATACGCTTTTTTAGTACACATTTTTTCTATAATATAATTGAAATTTGATGCAACAATATAAAAGATTCTTTGGTTCGAAACAAATTGATTGACCTATAATATTATTACATTTTTATAAAGAGTAGGGAAGTTATGGTAATTTATATATTTTTAAACTCGATTTTTATATTAAAAATTTTCCAATTCTCATGATTCGAAGTCGACACAATAACAGAAACAATGTATTAATTTGTGGTCAATCGATTGACCTATAATATTGATACATTTTACTGAAGAGTGAGAAAGCTACGGTAATGCGTAATGTTCGAAAATACGATTTTTTTAGTAAAAGTTTTTTCTTCAACATAATTCAAAGTTGACGCAAAAATAAAAAAGATTGTTTGGTTCGGAGCGAATCGATTGACCTATGATATTATTGCATTTTATGAAGAAGTAAGGAAGTTATTGTCACTTATATCATATTAGAAATCGATTTTTATAGTCAAAATTGTTGCATTCTCATGATTCTAAGTTGATGTGAGAATAGAAAAATGTGTTGATTCAAGACGAAGCGATTGACTTATAATATTGAAACATCTTATTGAAGAGTAGGGATGTTATGGTAATTTATATATTTTTAAAATCAATTTTTATAGTAAAACTTTTTTCATTAACATAATCCAAAGTGATTGCAAGAAAATAAACGATTCCTTGGTTCAAAAATGATGGATTGACCTACAATAATAATACATTTTATTAAAGACTATGGAAGTTATGGTAATTTATATATTTTTCAAATCGATTTTTATCCTGAAAATTTTCTCATCCTCATAATTTGAAGCTGATATGAGGATATAAAAGTTGTGTTGATTCCAGACGATTCGATTGACCTAAATATTGATATATTTTATAAAGGAGTGAGGAAGTTATGGTTATTTATATTATATCAAAAAGAGATTTTTATAGTAAAAATTTTCTCATTCTCGTAATTTAAAGTTAATGTGAGAACAAAATAGATGTGATGATTGGAGACGAATTTATTGACCTATAATATTGATACATTTTATTGAAGAGCAAGAAGCTATGGTGCTTAATGTTTGAAAATACGGTTTTTTTTAGTGAAACTTTTTTTTTTAACATAATTCCAAGTTAGAGAAATAATATAGAAGATTCTTTGGTTCGAAACGAATCGATTGACCTATCATATTATCAAATTTTATTGAAGAGTAAGGAAGTTATGGTCATTTATATTATTTTAGAAATCGATTCTTATAGTAAAAATTTTCTCATTCTAATAATTTGAAGTTAATGTGAGGATAGAAAAGATGTGTTGATTCGGACAAATCGATTGACTTATAATATTAAAACATATTATTGAAGACTAGGGAAGTTATGATAATTTATATATTTTTATAAATCAATTTTTTATAGTAAAACTTTTTTCATCAACCTAATTCAAAGCTGATGCAGAGAAATAAAAGATTCTTGGTTCGAAACAACACGATTGACCTACAACATTGAAACATTTCATCGAAGAGAAGGGAAATTATGGTAATATAGCTATTTATAAAATCGATTTTTATGTTAAAAATGTTTTCATTTTCATAATTTGATTCTAATTCGATGTGAAAATAGAAAAAATATGTTGATTCAAATTGAATCGATGGACTTATAATATTGGTACATTTTATTGAACAGTAGGGAAGCTATGTTGATGCATAATATTTGAAAAATCGGTTTTTCATAATAAAACTGTTTTCATTAACATAATCCAAAAATGATGCAAGAACATAAACGATTCCTTGATTCGAGAAGGATGGATTAACCTACAATAATAATAACTTTTTATTGAAGAATAGGGAAGTTATGGTAATTTATATATTTTTCAAATCGATTTTTATATTGAAAATGTTCTCATTCTGATAATTTAAAGTTGATGCGAGAATAGAAGAGTCATGTTGATGCAAGAAGAATCGATTGACCTATAATATTGGTACATTTTATAAACTAGTATGGAAGTTATGGTTCATTATATTATATAAAAAATCGTTTTTTATTGTGAAAATGTTCTCATTTTTATAATTTCAAGTAGATGCGAGAATCGAGAGCACTTGTTGATTTGAGGCAAATCGATTGACCTATAATATTGCTACATTTTTTTAAAGAATAAGGAAGCTTTGGTAATAAATAATGAATAATAATAATTCAAAATTGATGCAAGAACGGGTAAGAATCATTTATTCGAGGAAAGCCGATTTACCATTTTATAACATATGCAACATATAAATAATGCAATAATTCTATAATATAATAATAATTCCGACAAAAATTGAAAGCATCTAACCATTTTTGTGAAAAAAAGTAATGAAGCTGGGAAGGGATATGGTGCGATGGAACCTCCCCTTTCCCTTTTCCAGCTCGAAAAATTACAATTTCAAAAACAAAATTTGATTTGTCTGATATGTAATTGTATTTAAAAAATGTATTGTTATTTTCATCATATGTTGTTATTTGTATCATTCTGTATTTTTGTGAATTTCTATTTTTGAATTGATAAAAATGAAAACTTTCGTTTATTTGTCGTAGTAAGCAAAACCTCTTTTATGAGTCATTTTTTTAATGAGGATTTGTAGGTTCCTGAAGCTATTTATCATCATTATTATTATGAGATCATTACGTTTTCGCGGTTTGAAAACAATCGTTAAATTTTATCAATGCATACAAATTTCTGCAGAAGAAAAAATAGTGATTGTCAACAACAATCAACTTTGCACTAAAAATTTCAATTATGATAATAATTTGTCAATTTTTCAGAATAGCATATTTTATCTTTGCAAATGATATTTCATAACTGACGTTATACGCTACATGATGCATGAAGTGGAAAAGCCGTACTTATTACGTCATTAAAATGACGTTCATGTTGGTTGCGTACCATCGGTGAAAAAAAATCTCATTGTATCAAAGATGGTCAATATGGTGGTCCAAAAATGAATCGAAATTTTTTACCTCGAATTTTTATGCATATAACTTTCAAATTTGTTTGAATCTTCAAAAAAATGAATGCTTAAAAAAAATGCTGTTGACAAAAAATTAAATTTTGAGACTCCGCAAGCCCCATGAAGTTTGAAACGTATTTCCCATAAGAAAACAAGACGTTATTTCCATACGTGAAAATAACTTGTTGAGACAAATTATTATTTATAACTCTTCGTCTATGGTAATGCTAGATAGTAGCGATATTTTCTAAAATTTTCAAATTTTTGTCAACTTTTCACTTAGACTGATGTAATAATTAATTAAAATAAAGAGGCAAAATTGTTCAAATGATTTTTCATTATTTATAATAATATAATATATAATAGAAAAATTTAGGGGATGGTGAAAAATGAATGCAATTAACAATTAAATTCTCAACATCGAGCTATTTGTTATTGTTGCAAATCCATTTTATTTTTTAATGAAAAAATACCGATTTTTCTATGTTCTACACACGGAATTTGAAAATTTCTCCCAGTAGTTGGATGTCCGAATGCTTAAGATTCAGCAACCGTTTCAACTTTTTTGTTCTCGCTCATTGAGTTAATGATAATAACATTTTTTATTTATTATTTTTAAATTTTTTAATCAGTGTTGGTTTATTGTCTGGTAATTTCATTGACATAAACGTCTCCTCTCTATGTGAAAGTCATAAATTTTAGTTTTTGTTTAATAAAATGTTTAAAACAGTCACATAAATTATTTTTCAAACAATTTCATTGGTTAATCATTTACTGTGAGTGATGCTCAACTACAGAAGGTCACCTAGGAGCGTGACAAATTTAATTTAATAACAAAATTTATGAAATTGTACTTTGAGCGTTTACGAATCGTTCAAGTAGTTTGTACTATATTGCAATAATCAGCTGCACGGTCACTTTATGAGATAATCGCAATTGGTACAATTGACCATGAAACTCGAGAGAATCCAATGGGGAGAAAATAGATTAAAAAAATATCATAAAAGGTACATTTGTTATGATATAATTTAATTTATAATTTAAACCATTTAAATACTAAGAATTACTGAAGTAGTAACAAATATGTATTTTTCGTTAATAAATCACTCTACTCACAAGTTCCCATACTTAAAACATGGTAATATATATATGTTACGGGCAATACGCGACGGCCGAGCATTTCGCGTATTTCCCGGGCAATGCGCGAAGTACCTAATGCCGTTGGTCAAAACGGCAATGCAGAAATTGCCCAATTTGGTCCCGATTTCCGACGTGGCCCCGATCGGGTTTGCCACATTGTGGCTTTCGCATGGCTACTCTTGTGGCTCGGGTCGGAACCACATATCGAGAAAATACCAGCTGGAAGTTGCAGCGCCATCTGCTAGGCTGAACGCCCGATATCCGAAGTTTTGTTTCATATTTAATACGATACGCTTCGGTTTTAAGTGTGATGTGATATCGAAAATAATAAAAATATTATTTATTTTGGCATAATGCCAAAAACTAAAAGTACTTTACGGGTACCCTGGCGGACCGAACGAACGGAGCGGATACGCTACAGCGTATCCTTATAGTATCCACATCGTATCCTCTCCGTATCATGCAAGAAAAACTCATTGAAAAAGGAAGATAAACATTTCACTTGTTGAAATTCGGATTCTACGTGAAATTTTGCGTTAAAAGGTCACGGAGTAATCGCAATAGTTTTTCTTGCAACATTAAAAACTTTTAAAAAATATAATACTTATCGATAACGTGGGCTGAATGCGACTTCAAACGCATCGTCGACGGATAAAGCCTATGAACTGCTACTGAATGACGATGCGTTTGAAGTCGCCTTCAGCGCACGTCATCGATAAGTATTATATTTATTAAAAGTTTTTAATGTTGCAAGAGAAACTATTGCAATTACTCTGTGACCTTTCAACTCAAAATTTCACGTAGAATCCGAATTTCAACAAGTGAAATGTTAATCTTTCTTTTTTAATGAGTTTTTCTTGCATGATACGGAGAGGATACGATGTGGATACTATGAGGATACGCTGTAGCTGTCAAAAATAGAATTTTTTAATTTGTATTAAAACTTATTTTTTCTTCAATTGAAAAACTATAAGCGCGTATAGCACGCGATTGGTGATGCTGGTATTTTGAAAATATAAAAGTAGCTAAGTAAAAATTAAATTCTGAAACGGTAAAAATTGCTATTTTTTCAAATTATTTTTATTACACACATTTTATTAAATATTTACCTCTTTTTTCAAGTTTTTGGTCAACATTAATTTATTTTGTAGAAAATTATTCTCTTTTGGCGGCAAATTGAAATAGTCGGTTGGAAGGTAAACTTTTTTATTGAAAATGATTATTTTATTTGGTTGAAAATTCCGGTATTTTGTTAAATCTAACCTTTTTTTTGTATAAAATTAATCTTTTTTATTCTTTATTATTTTTATTTCATTATTATTACTTATTTTTTTTATTTTTATTCTACTTCTTGGTTGAAAATAGTGTAGCAAGTCACGGAATGATATTATTATTATAATTATATGAAATCTTTTGAAATTTTTATGAAATCTCTATGCTTAAACATTTTTTTGCAGAATATTATTCTCACATAGTATGAGCATATTTTGCATGAAAAAAAATAAGAATCGTGAAAGCGCTTTTTTCAAATTTAAACATTTCAAAAATCTACAAAAAAACGTTATAAAAAATATTTTCTTACACAGGGATTTTTAAAAATTAAATATAGAATCAAAACAGTTCTAAATTTTTTTTAAATCATTCCTATTGAATCCAGAATGGGTTTTATATTCTTTCAGTCCGAAAAATTAATAAAAAATTATATCACTGGATTTTTTGCAGTATTTCATTTGGGATGATGTTCGTATATTTTTATATGTAATTAAAAAAATCGTTGGAGCACTTGTTCAGAGAACTATTTTCATTTTCATTTATTAATCGTCAATTAAAAATTTAGTAGGCTTCTTTTTGATTAAAAGTTGAGTACAAAATTATTGTGAAATTTTTTCCAAAATGAGAACTGTATAATTTACAAAGTTTTTTGTATTAAAACCCTTATATTACAGCTAAAGTTGTTGAAATATTTTTTTAAATCACCGATTCATCTCAGGTTGTAACAAATAATGCGGGCAGGATTTTCGAAAAAAAATTATTAAAAAAATAAAAGCTTAAAATTTCGAAAAAAATCTTGCTTAAGGGCAAAAAACAATTTTTTTACATTCAATGAAATTAATAGCTGATTCTGAATTTGGAGTTGAAATTAAAAAATTTTGAACACTTGACTAAATATGGATTCGGATTCGAAATTATATACTACGATCCAGGACAGAAAATCTTTGGGAAATTTCCAATTCTGTCACAAAATTTGTTTATATATTGTTGCACGAAAAAAGGAATTGAAAAATTAAGGAGTTTGAGGAGACACAAATTTTAATACGGAGAATCGATGTATAGTGGTATTCCTGGTTCAAATCCGGGCTGACACACATTTTTTTCTTGTTTTTCAACAAATTATTGTATCTCAAGTGATCGTTAAACGTCGAATTTTATTCAATTAAAATCAACAAACTCGGACGTTAGTTGTTCCAAAATCTTGCAAAAATTAATAAGAATAAACTCACGTTGATCAAGAAGTGTGGATTAGTCACAGTGGAAGAATATGCATAATTTTTTCCATTAAAAAGTAAAATGAAAATAAATCTGCTAAGGCTTCGGTAGCGTAATCGTAACAACGCTCCACGCATCTATAGTGGTGCTCGCGGTTCAAATCCCGGCCAAGGCAGATTTTTGTCATGCTCTTCAAAGAATGATATTGTTTCTCAGAAAACAGATTCACTAAAAATATATTTTATGAATGCTTGAATCACTTACGAGAGCATGAATGAGGAATCTTTCGTGTTTGAGTCGCATTCCACAAAAGGATTCAGGAAGAAACATGTATTAATAGAGGTGGTTTATCCGAGATAAAAAGTAGGAATAAGTGAAAAACTGTCAACAGCAATGACTTCGCTAAAAGTGGCATTTGAAGTGCAATCTAGTCGTTATCTACCATTGGCGTGCTAACAATTCAAAACAACTGTTCATGATCCGAGAGAATTTCCGCGGAGTATAAATAAAGCTGAAGAACTTGAACAGCACAAGACAGATCTTTGCGCGTATTGCACTTGAACGTTTCTGCATTGCTAGTGCTCATATAAGGGTAAATTATCTGATTAAACCAAGTGCGTCGTCGAAGGACTCAATTTTTAAGGTCAGTGTCAATAAATTCATTCGTGCTGCTCACAAAATTTGATAGTTTTCCGGATGACGAGTTTTTCAATAAAAACTTGTTACAAAGGACATTCCGCGAATCATTTTATCTGTGCGTGTCTTGATGATTGTGATCTGGAAAAGGACTTCAAAATCGAAAATCAATACAAAAGTGTCAAGTTGTCTCAAAGGGACCATCCACTTTGTACACCGTCACTTGTCCATATCAAAAGTCGTAAAAAGGTCGTAAAATATTTTCAGCGATGTTTTAAATTAAATTAAATAACTTAAATTCAAATTAAAATTAAATATGATTTAGTTGCTGACGTCCAGAGAGACACGATTCAACAAATAATCAGAACTGATTAAATTTAAACAAAAATAAAACAATGAAAACGTGCAACAGTGGAACATGCAACAAAGAAACTATAAACTTCTGAAAAATTAAAGCATACAAAGAGCTGTATTATCTTATAAAAAATATTAACCAAAAACCTAATTTATCATATTTTTCAAAATAAATTATAAGCACACATCCCTAGTTATTCAATACTACTCATGCATTTTTGAAAATTTTTTCATCGCTTAAATGTGACTCAAAATAATCATTGAAAGAATTTGGTTGAAAAAAAAAAATAGTGTCAGTATTGTTTCAAAAAAAGTATATATATATATATATAATAATAATAATAATAATAATAGAATTGAAAGAACTATTCTTTAGATTAGAAAATATGTTCAAGCGATTTTGTTTGCCTGAGTGATATAAATTAATAAAAATATATAATGTTAAAGGTGTTAAATGACATCCTTCAGACTTTTTTTTTATAAACTTTGAATATGACTATAAATATTACCAATTTGTGTCAACAAACATTATAATAGATTATTAAACACGTTAGAAATCGATGACATGAATCACTAGCATGGACAAACTTCTAAATTGGACAATAAAGATATAACAAATTATGTCAAAACATAATATTAGTTAGATTAGAAAAAATGTTCGAGCGATGTTGTTTGTCTGAGTGATATAAATTTATAAAAGTATATAATGTGAAAGGTGTTAAATGACATACTTCAGACTTTTTTTGTATAATCTTCGAATATAACTATAAATATTAACAATTCATGTCAACAAACATTATAATAGATTAGTAAATATGTTAGAAATCGATTAAATGAATCAATAGCATGGATAAACTTCTAAATTTGACAATAAAAATATAACAAATTATGTCAAAACATAATATTAGTTAGATTAGAAAAAATGTTCGAGCGATGTTGTTTGTCTAAGTGATATAAATTTATAAAAATATATAATGTTATGGCATACTGAAGTATAAACTGAACTGACAGTCTGAAGTGTGTCATTTACCACCTTTAACATCATACATTTTCATAAAAAAAAGAACTATTCTTATAATAATAAGTGTAAATAAAATATAATTTAAAACGATATTAGACCATTTTTTTAAATTTTTTGTGAAATCGCTTCAGTTGATATTTTTAACAATTTGAAAGATCGAAATCCGCTGCTGATGGTTTCAGATATTTTTACTTCCTGTTTGATTTGTTAGAAGCCCGACAAACTGAAAAAATGTTGAATGATTTTCTTGGAAGTAGAAGTTTTGAAAATAGTGGAAAAACTCTTTTTATAGATTATCTTTCAAATACCCTGAAATCTAATGGTATTCTCTAAAATTTCTTGGAATTTTGCTTAATTCTTGAAACTTGCTTGGAATTTTTCTTGGAATTTGCTTGGAAATCGATCAGATCTTATTATTAAATTCTTTGAAGTAACATTCTTCGAAATTAAATTAAATTGTATGATATTTCTTGAAATCTCTTCAAACATCCTTGATATGCTTCAAAATATCTTTGAATATTTTCAATTTCTTGAAATCCAGAAGAATTACATAAAATCTCACGATACTCCTTGGAATTTTTTTAATCTGTTGTAATTTCTTTGGAATCCTTTAAAATACCCAAAAAAATTTCAACTTCTTTCAAATCTTTTGATATCCAAAATTTCCTTGGAATTTTTCAGAGCTGTTCAAAATTCCTTGGAATCTTTTAGAATATTCTTGGTTCTTGCATGTTCCTTATAATTTTCCAATTTTTTTAAATTCTGCGAAATCGCTTAATTTTTGTCAATGAATTTTTTAAAATTTTGATAAATATGATAAAATCCCGTTATTTTACATGAAATCTGATGATAATCTTTTAAATTCTTTGAAATCTTTGAAAACCGTTTGACATTTTAAAAAACTCCTGATAGTCCTTTACAATCATTTGAAATATCCAAATATATTTAAAATGCTTCAAAATCTCACAATTCTTTTGAATAATTTTTCTGAAATTGAATAAAAATATTATGAAACCCCTAGAAATCACATGAAGTTACATGCAATCTGATGACATTCCTTAAAATTTTGTAAAGCTTTTAAAAATTCCAAGGAATCTTCCAAAATATTTTAAAATGTCTGTGAATACCTTGACATATTTCCAATCTCTTCAAATTTTTCAATTTCTTTTAATTCCTTTAACTATAGAGAATTAACTGTTTGAAATTCCATTAAATTATTATAAAATCTTTTCAAATCGCGTAAAGTTACATAAAACCTTTTGACATTCCTTGAAATTTTTTAAATCTGTAAAAAATTCCTTGAATTCTTTTTTATGGAATCACTTGAAATCCCATAAATTTCTATAAAATTATATAAAATCTTCAGAAATACCTTCAAATACTAAAAAATTCTTCAAGTCTTTGAAATTTTTTGAAATCCCGCAATTCTTGTGAATAAATTCTCTGAAATATCATAAAATATTATGAAATTTCTTGAAATTGAAATCCTTTGAAGTACATGGAAATATTTCAAAATACCTGAGAAACTTCGAAATCTCCTACAATTACTGAAACCATAAAAAATCATCAAATTTCCTGGAAAATTCTTTGACATTTTTTGACATCCCTTGAAGTTTTTTGAAGCTCTTGGAAATTCATTGCAATATTTTCATATACTTAAAAATCTTTAAAATCTCTTCAAATTCTCGTAATTCACTGAAATCCTGCGAATTATGTTGATATTCGTTAAAAATCATTTGAAATATTTTAAAATTTAAAAAAAATCTCTGAGATGCCTTAATTTCTTTAACTATCTTAGCTTATCCCGATAATTTCAAAATTGTGATAATACATTTTTTCATATAATGATGAGAAAAGAATCAAAATGCTAAACTCATAATTTTTTTTAACCAAAAAGAAGAATTTTCAACTAACAAAAATCAATCTAGAAAAAAGTGTAAAAGTTACATTTTCAAATGAAAAATGAATTTTAAACAAAAAAAAAAGACTTTTCTACTAAACAGTAAAATTTTTAAACAAAGACATGAGCCTTCAAACAAACAAAACAATTTTTAACAATGTAGTTTAACTTTTACCCAAGCAGTTGAATTTTTAATTTGAAACGATTAATTTTCAACAAAATAGTTAAAGTTTCAACCAAAGAGAGGAATTTTCAACTGAAAATATAACTTAAAAAAAATATATATTTCTTAAAAAAGTGATTCGACCAAATCTTTGAAATAAACTAGTTGAATACTCAAGCAGAGATGAATAATTTTGAACAAAAAAGTTGCATTTCCATAAAAAAAGAAATTTCTACCAAAGCGGATGAATTTATAAATCAGAAAAATAAATTAAAAAAATATTTGAATTTTATGTTAAGAAAGATTTCAGTTTACTTTTCATGATCAAAATATAGATTTTTAACCAAGAAATAAGTTTCTACGAAAAAAATTGAATTTTTATCCAAAAAGACGAATTTTTACCCAAAAAGGATGACTTTTTAAGAAAATTGTTGAATTCTCTACACAATAATTGCATTTTTATACGAAAAAAATTAAATTTCTCTGGAAACAGATGAATTTTTATCCGAAAAGAAAACAAATTTAAAGAAAATGTTCAATTTTCATCCAGAAAAGATTCCAGTTGACTTTTCAAGATCAAAATATTAATTTTCTAACAAAAAATAAGTTTTTACGAGGAAAATGGAATTTTCCATCCAAAAATACGAATTTTAACCAAAAGGAATGAATTTTCAACGAAATGGTTGAATTCTCTACCAAATACTAAAATTTTTATCCAAGAAAGATGAAATTTTCACTGAAACAGATGAATTTTTAATAAAAAAAGGAGAACTTTTTTCTTTGAAGTTTAACTTTCGTCCAGAAAAGCTTTCAGTTCATTTTTTAACAACCAAAATATGAATTTTAAACGAAAAGTGAATTTTCAACAAAAGAGTAAAATTTTCAATCAAAAGTATGACTTTTTAACAATATAGTTTCATTTTCAACCAGGCAGTTGCATTTTTATCCAAGACAAATAAAATTTATCCCAAAACAGATGAATTTTCAATTAAAGAAAAAATTAAAGAAAAAAACAGTTGAACTTCCATCCAGAAAATATTTCAGTTTTCTTCTCAACACCCAAATATTAAATTTAACTAAAAAGTGAATTTTCTACAAAATAGTTAAATTTTCAACAGAACAATTGATTTTTTAACCAATCAGAAAGACAAATTTTCAAAATAGTGTTGAATTTTGAACCGTACAGTTGCATTTTTATTCAAGAAAGATGAAGTGTTTCTTCTAAAAGAAATGGAACAAAAAAAACTTTCAAAAAAATAGTTAAATTTTCATCGAAAGAAGATTCCAGCTCCCTTTCCAACACCAAAATAAGAATCGTAAACTTCAACTTGATTCTCTGCTAAATAGTTGAATTTTCAACCAAAAAGTATGACTTTTTAACAAAATTGTTAAATTTTCAACCAAGCAGTTAAATTTTTGTCCATGAAAAATGGAAATTCTACTAAAACAGGTGAATTTTCAAATCAAAAAGACAAATTTAAAAAGGAAAGTTGAATGTTAATCCAAAAGGATTTCAATAGACTTTTCTACAGAAAAATACAAATTTTAAACAAAAAGTAAATTTTTAGGAAATAGTTAAATTTTAAACAAAACCGTTGCATCTTTGCTCAAGAAAGATGCAATATTTCTCTTAGAAAAAGATGAGCTTTGAAATAAAAAAGACAAGTTTTTGAAAAAATTGTTTTCATCCAAAAAATACTTCATTTGACTTATCAGCAACAAAATATAAATTTTATACAAAAGGTTCATATTTTACGAGAAGAGTTAAATTTTCCAACCCAAAAAGACGAATTTTCAACAAAACAGTTGAATTTGCAAAAAAATGATTTCTCTCAAGGAAAATTATTAAATTTTATCCAAATAATAAGATTTATAACTCAAAAAATAATATTTAGCAGAAATTTTTTGCGAATTTACAAAAATTACGTTCATGAGTGAAAGGCCCCCTCCCCCCTGCG
>CAKNXH010000731.1:202300-258822 GCA_932178445.1 Andricus quercusramuli | reverse complement strand
TATGTCTGTATAATTAGATTAGCATTTCGATTCTTTTCCCATCATTCTCTGACAAAAAAAAAAGTGTTATCACAATGTTTGAAATTACTACTAGCCGCAAAATCCTTTCATATATTTTTCGATTATCGGGATGTTTTTCCTTTCATATGAAAAAAGTAAATCACGTAAGTTGAAATTTTTAATACGAGTAACATCATCTTCTTGGAAACTATCATTATTGCAATCAAGAGAGTCTCATACTAGCTTATATAAATATATTATGTCTGAAGACACTTTAAGCCATATCTTGTTGATGATAATTTTTATTTTCATCAGAGAGATAATACAACAATAGTCTTCATTTAACTTTTCTATTGATTATTAGTTGATAAAAGGGTTTTCAAAAATGGAATCTGAAGATTACTGATGTTCATATCTAGTAAGACCATGAGACAAGCAATGGCATCATTTAAGTTTGCAAGTGACTTCGGAAGGTAGAAATTTTTCGATTTAAGGAACGAATCAGGGTTTGAATTTTCTATTACGACTCTGTTTTCCTTCGATTGCGATTCTAATTGAAGCAGAATCCCAGAGTTTCTTCAGAATGCTCTCGCGAATATCGAAAGGAACGATAAATCTCGCACTGAACAATAAGTTTCCGTGAAGAATTGTGTGGGGTTTTACGATTCGAAAGAGGGAACAATGATTTGTCGAAGAAATTCTTCGATTCTTATTCCAATTTCAGAAATGGCCCAAGGGACACCGCCATGGCTGGGCCAAGGTTTCGTGCAGAAGGCTCTGAGAAACGGGGAAGGGGATGACTCGATTGAAGTGATCAATATATTCACGAAACCTGCGACGAATAAAGGCGATAACTACACCAGCCACATGATTCGAGCTACTGTTGAAATTTCTCGAGAAAAGGGTGGCAGAAAAATCACGGAAAAGAGGTCTATTATTATTAAAATTGCTCCGGATGAAGAAAAATCCAGAAAATTGGTAAGCTGCAATAATTAGATGGAATACTTTTAATTTTAAGTTTTAAGGGGGTCATCCCATGTGGGATAGGGAAACGGCGACCATGATTCTGTTAGAGTGGCTCATCAGAAATCAAAAAACAAAATTGGATGTTAATCTATAGGTGGATGGCTATCGCCGGAACTAGGATTTTTTGAAAATCTTGAAAATTCATTTTTTTATATGCTTTTAAACATAAAGTCCCAAAATTTCATAATTTTTGCGACTATTTTTTTATGAAAAAAAGAACGGTTCGATATTTTTTTTAAATCCTAGTTCCGGCGATAGCCCTACGCGTGCTAAAGCTACCATTAGAATTTGAAAGCAATCGATTGAACCATTTTTGAGAAGTCATGGTCGCCAGTTTAAAAAATGTAGTTTCGAGAAAAACGCATTTGCAATATTATAGCGGATCTCAAAGCTCAAAATGCTCTCAAAATAGAGGAAATAGGGTGGTTTCTCACGAAAATAGAAGAATAATGGAGAAATTAATTTTTTCAAATAAAATTAGTCTATTCGTACCATATTTAATTATTTATAATGGAACGCTCAAGATTTCAAGTCGGAATATATGAAATTTTCAATAGTTGAATTTTCAAATAAAATGATAATATTGAATTCAAAAAAAGAATTTTTAACACAATAATTCAAATGATCACCAAGTTGCTGAATTTTGTACCAAAACATATGAATTCTCTATAAAAAATGCAAAAGCTAATTTAAAAAAAAATGTATATATAAACATATATATAATTAAAAAACAGTTGACATTTTGAGCAAAAGTAATTTCAAACCAAACACAGTGGAACTAAATAAAAAAAAAGGAATTTTAAACAAAATAGTTGAATTTCAACTGAAAACAATCAGCTCTAAATTAGCACAATTATTTATCAACCAAGAAAAAAAATGGTTAACAAAATAGCTGAATTCTTATCAGAAAGGTGAGTTCTCAACTAGAATGATGAACATTAAAAAAAAATTTAACGAAGAAGTTCAGATTTAAATCAAGAAGTTGAAATTTCATTAAAAATAAATGGATTTCAACTAAATGTTCGAATCTAGAGCCAAATAATTGTTTTCAAATAAAAGAAACGAATTTTGATTTTAATAGAACACTTGAATTTTCAACAAAATAATTAAGCTGCCAACAAGATATTTGAATTTTTAAACACATAGTTCGATTTCATGACTAAAAGGATGAAATTTCAACTAGATGGCCGAATTTTCAAATTTTCAAAAAAAAAAAAAAAAAGATTGAACTTTAACCGAAAGAAGTTGCATTTTCAAGCCAAAAAGGCGAAAGTTTCAGAAGACGGTTGAATTTCGCTGCCGAAAAATATATATTTTTTTAATACAAAAAGAAAGAATATTAAATATATGACTTTTGAACAAAATAGTTAAATTTTCAAAAAATAATTCTCTCAAATAAAATTAGTCCATAGGTACCATATTTAATTATTTATTATGAAACGCTTAAGATTCAAAGTCAAAATATATGGATTTGCAATAGTTGAATTTTCCAATGAAATGATAATATTCAACTCAGAAAACGAATTTTTAACATAAGAGTTCAACTTTTCACTAAGCTTTTCACCAACTTCCAACGAAAGCAGATGAATTCTCTATAAAAAATTTAATACTAAATTTTTCAAAAACAAAAAAAAAATATATATGTATATATAAATATATTAATTTCAAATGAAAAATAATTGATATTTTACCCAAAAGTAATTTTAAATCAAACACAGTAGAATTTAATAAAACATATGCATTTTCAAAAAAATAGTTTAATTTTAACTGAAAACGATCAATCATCAATTACCACAATTATTTTTCAACCAAGGAATAAATTTTTATCCAAGGAGTTTAGCTTCAAATCCAGAAGTTGAAATTTCGATTAAAATAAATGGATTTTCAATTAATTATGTAATAATTAATAATACGACCCGAAAATATTTTTGTTTCAAATCAAAACCCGTTGACATTTATGGACATGTTAAAATAGATGAATTTTCAACTAAATAATCAAATTTTGAATCAAAAAGTTCTTTTTCCGAACAAAAGAAACGAATTTTCATTTTGATACAATAGTTACATTTTCAACAAAATAATTGAGCTTCCAACAAAATATTTGAATTTCAACCAAACAGTTCGATTTTATAACTACTAAGATGAATTTTGAATTAAATATTCGGAATATTTAGAAAACAGTTGAATTTTCAATACGAAATTTGAATTTTCAAAAAGAATGTTCATTTTCTATCGAAAGCTAGATATTTTCAACCAAGGAAGATGCTTTTCCTGCCAAAAAATATTATTTTTTTATACAAAAAAAAGAATATTGAAAATATGACTTTTAAAAAAAATAGTTCAATTTTTAAAGAATTGATTCTCTCAAATAAAATGGCTCTATATGTACCATATTCAATTATTTAGCAGAAAACTTTAAATATTTCAAGTCGAAATATGTGGCATTTTCAATAGTTAAATTTTCCAATAAAATGATAATATTCAACTTTTCGAAAAATAAATTTTTTACAAAGTAGTTGAATTTTGACTAAAAACGATCAATCTTCAATCACCACAATTATTTTCGAATAAAAAGAAAATGCCAAAAAAAATGGCGAAAAATATAAGTGTAGGTTTGTTGAGAAAGTCGACTTTTAATATTTTCAGAAAAACCGCTGACGTTTTGTTTTATTTTAAACCCTTTCTCTAAATTTTCAACAAAAAAAGGAAATTTTTCAGTCAAAAATTTTAATTCTCAACCAACATTTGCATGCATAAATATTCAATTAAAAGAACGAATCAAAAGATAAAAATTATTAAATTTTTAACCACATGAATTTTCAGCCATAAAAATGAATCTTATATAAAAAAAAATAAATTTTTAAATAAGTGTTTCAACTTCCCAAACAGAAATTGAAGTTCCTACCGACATTTTTAACTAGAAAGAAAAAATTTCCAATAAGAAGGTTAATTTTTTACTACAAAATTTAAATTGTTAGCTCGGGAAGACGAATTCTAAACCAAATAGATGAATTTTAAACTTTATATTTGAATGTTCTATCAAAAGATAAGAATTTTTCATGAAAAACATAAACTATCAACCAAAAACTCAAAAGATAAATTTTGAGTTGAAAAAATGAATTTTTCGTTCGAAAACCCACATTTTTAACAAAATATTTTTGTCATATATTCGAATATACATAAATATATTTTGATTTAAAAAGTTAATTTTCAGCCAAATAGTCAAATTTTTCTCAAAACAGATAAATTTTCAACTAAATTGATGAATTTCGATCACACAAAATCAACTTTCAACAAAGTAGTTCAACTTTCGACGAAGTAGTTGAATTTCCAAACAAAAAAGACGAGTTCTAAACAAAAAATAAAATATTTTATATTTCAACCAAAAAGATTTTGACTTAAAATGAAAGCAGTTGAATTGAATGGGAAATGAAGAATTCTTAACCAAATATTTAAATCCTAAACTAAAAAACATTAATTTTCCACCAAAAATTTGCATATTTGAATAAAAAATATAAATTTGTTATCACATTATTTAAATTTTCAACCCAGAAAAGCGAGTTTCTAACAAAGCAGTTCCTTTTTCAACCAAAACGGTTGAATTTTAAACGAAATTTTAGATTGTTTTTAAAAACAAAATATACCATTTAAATATAATAACAAGATATATAATATTAAATAAAATATCAAATTTCTAACTAAAAAGATGGATTATGAAAGAAATTAGGAAAGAAGGGAAACTTTCTTGTAGAAGGGGCAAAGAAGAGAATTTTTTTGAAAAAGTGGATCAAAGATCATTGAATGCAACAAAACTGTAAAATCTAATTGAAATTTTAATTTAATATTATGGTACCATTTGACTGGATTAACAAATGAATGAATTTAATTAGTTTCATTCATTTTTGATCAAAGTCATTCGAAAAATTAATTAAATTATTCAAATTTAATAATTTCATTTAAATTAATTGAATGAACCTATCTTTTTTCCAAATACAAAAAAAAACATGAAATACCACCAAAATCATTTGCGATGCAACCAAAATTCCAAATAAAACTATATGAATTTCTGTAATTGAATTTGACCATAGAAATTGAGAAAAAATATTTGTCAAAGAATATATATAATGAAATTTTATAAAATTTGCCCTACATAAATTCAAAAAATTCATATTAGAGATTATGAAATCTGGCAGTATAATATCTAATACAACTTCCTAAAATTAATTTCAAAGTTTCTGAAGTGCACATTTACAAAAAAGTATTTTCATTTATATATATTGTTGTATTGATATTTTTTCTGATTTTACTTCTCCCAGTTTAATTTTACGAATTCACATAAAATATAATTATTTTTGGCAGAATTTTTGCACCGCAGATGTTGTGGGTGGAATTTATTATGTTTTTAAAAATTTTAAGTTAACACGAATTGAATTATCTAGGTCGAGAAAGCGTGTCTTTTCAAAACAGAAAATCTGATGATGAGTGACACCTTGCCAAAGATGAACGAGCTTCAAGGAAATGTGAAACCATTTAATGCTAGGGGCTTTTATATGCAAAAAAGCGACCCAACTGTCCTAGTTTTTGAAGATTTGGCACCAATGGGCTACCGGATGGCAGATCGTCAGGCTGGACTTGATATTGAACATAGTTTATTAGCTCTTCGAGCTCTTGCAAGGTTCCATGCATGCTCTGTAAGAGTTGTTGAAAAGGTACGTTTCTAATAATTATTTATTTCGACGTGTCCAAATGACAAGGTTCTATCTCGAAGGAACCAAATGAAAAGGTGCTAACTCGTGGAGACCGAATGAAAAGTGCTAAGTCGTGGGGACCCAATGAAAAGGCGCTACAGAGTTGAGGGTGCTGATGTTCCCAATACAATTTGTATGGGATTTTGAAGCTTCGGGAGTTCACCACCTGAGTTAGCACCTTTTCATTCTGTCTCTACGATTCAGGTCCTTTTTATTTGGTTAATCCGAGATGGATCCTTGTTATTTGGACATGTCAATTTATGTCAATCAATTGATAATTTTACTTTCAAAAGTACTAGCAGGAAATGGACCCCCTCCCCTGGTTTTTCGTTTCTTGAGGAAGCGTCTAAATATAAGTGACACTCCAAGGTTGAAGGGGGGGTCGCCCCTAAGGTTACAAAGTGTCTTATTTTAGCATAAGACTTGTAAAATTGAAGGTCAAACTATTCACAACTGAAATTCAGTGATTGTGAATTCTCTTTTGTTAAAGCTCCTTTGGCTTTAACGAACACATTCTCAGCACGTGTCTCGTGAAGAAAAAGGTTTATGGGCAAATTTCTAAAACAAATTTTAAAGCAACTTTTTTATTGGAAACTTTGTAGTACCTTGTGTCTTTATCTCTAAATATTTCATTTTTTAATTTTTAATTTAGATTTTTACGAATAAAACAAACACTGAGCGTTAAATAAAAAAGTGATTTAGAACGAATGGACAGATCTTTGTTGGGTGCATAATTTTTTTTGCGTGATCTTTTTTCGTATCTTGCATAGTTTGACCGAAAAATGAAATTTGGATTTTTCGCTATTTTGCGTGCCATCAAAATTAGAATTTTTTATTTTTCAAGAAAACAAAAAAAGTTGTTATGATCATATTGTAGGGCTTCGCAAAATAAAAATTTTCCTTTCCTTGACTTCTTTCATATCATGCGTTATTCGGATCAAAATTTCCATTTTTCTTTGATTTTTTGAATTTTGAAAATTCTATAACTCTGATGACATTTTTTCATAAAAAAAGTCAAGAAGGTGAATTGTTTGAATTTTCAAGTACTTTTAATAGACCCCCATAGAATTTTCTGAACTTTAAAAAAAATGGTCTCAAAAATTTTCCAAATGCTCTAACTTTTGGAAATTTTATCGAAAATAACTGGCTAACAAATTTTACCTTCAGTTTCTGACACCTAAAGAGTATACCGAAGACCAATCTAATAGCATAATTTTTTCAAAAGTCATCGTGCAAATCGTGCAAATAGTCAAATCCACAAGCAAAAGGATAAACGAAAATTGAAAATTTTCAACGAACTGTTTAATTTTTTGTCAAATTATTGAATTTTCAAACTGAAAAGATAATGTCCAAAAAAAAACAGCTACTAAAAGCGTGAAGTGTTTTCTAGAAAACTTGCAGACATAATTTAGGCGAAAAATTTGGTTAAACAAAATATTATTGCAGCTTGTGTCATTTTTCCAAAAAGGTAATTTTTTGTTTCCAAAATATTCTCATCACAAGAGTTTATAACAAATTTGTAGATCTTTTTTGATTGAGCAACTTTTGTCTTGTCATTTTCTTTTCGTCTCTTATGTCATTTTTCCAAAAGTCTAATGTTTTTATTTTTATTCTTGTTCTTTGAGATTGAAAGAAAATCTACTTGTTGTATTTGAAAATTATCGAAAACAAATTTTTAGATCCTCTTCAGGTCAACAAAATTTGCTGATTAATTTTTTTCCGTACCTTGCATCGTTTTCCAAAAAAAATTTTATTTTATATTCAATGTTATTTTATACGATTAAAACCAAAACTGCGCATCCTATCAAAAAGTAATTAATGATAAATTTGGAGCTCTTTTTGGTTTAAATCCAAAAGTGATTTATAACCAATTTCGGGGGTCAAATTTTACACAAATCTAATACCTTCTCTGTTGAGAACGTAAAAAGCTTATTTTTAAACAAAAAAGTTCATTTGCGACCAGATGGTGGACTTTGCAGGAAAACATGAGGAATTTTTATCAAAAAAAAGTAATGTTTCACAAAGCAGTTAAACTTAAAAAAATGTAGTTGATTTTTCAAATATGAAAATGAATTTTCAAATAATTATTTGACAATAAATATTTCAACAAACGAAAAATTTCAATTTGAAATTAAAACCAGTTAAATTCAACCTAGAAAGATACATTTCCAGCAAAATAGTTGATCCTGAACTAAAAATTAGGAATATACATTTTTAGAAAAAGTTATCAATTCTCAACCAAAGAGATAAATTTTATTTAGAATGCTGCATCCTTTAAAAAATGAATTATCTGAAGGGGAGCTCAAAGTTTAACTCAAGAGTAAAATTTTAAACCAGAAAGTTAATTGTTGAACCAAGAAGAGAGATTTTCTCTCAGAAAGATGAATTATCAGCACATTACATAAATTTTCAATCAAGTACTTGAACTTTCAACTAAAAAAATATATATTTTAAACAAAATAGTTGAAATTCAAATTAAGAAATATAAGTTCCCAGCCAAAAAGGGACTAGTTAAATTTTCAATTGAAAAAAATTAATTTTCAAGCAAAGATGGAAAGAATGATCAAACTGTGCATCAGGATTTTTGAAATTTAATTATAATAATCTAGAGTGCAAGATTAGTGAATTAAAAATCAACAATTAAGCATTTCCATGCCACAATTTTATAAAATGTCAAACTGACAGATAAATAATAATGGAAAACGGAAAGTAACAGGAAAATAATAATCATTGAAAAGTATATTTTTTTGAAAATAATATAATTTCCTTATTTCACATTCAAATAGTTTTGAATCAAAAAATTATGAAAACATCCAATCAATTCCATTTCTTGCTGAACCTTTTTGAAATCTGCATCCGATTCTTTCCATAAATTTCTGTTCAAAAAATGAATATAACATTATAACTCATAAGGAAAGATTCTGTCAATTTCATTTCTAAACAACTTACAAGCAATTTGCACAAATTTGGATTTTTTGTTACAAATTATTCAAAATTTCTGAAAATAATGGAAAGCTTAAAATGCAGATTTCGATAAAATCGGAAAGAAAGCCATACATAAACCTATTCGAAATTTCTTTTCCAAAATTTTAACCAGGGGATCAACTGATTGGGGCAACGAATCATCTCCTTCACTGGTTGAGCGCACACAACCGCCACCTGTTGGACATAATATGCAAAGGGGAGAATCTTCAGTACACTTGACTTAAATTTCAAACAGTATCACCAGAGAAAATCAATCATGAAATTGGTGTACAAAATTGACTTGAGAAAATAATTCACAAAAAATGAACATTATTAACTATTATTAATTATTATTTTTGAAAATGTTAACAATAACTATTCTTAACAATAAGGTATTGAACTATCTTCAATTTAAAAGATGTTGAAACCAATGTTTCTTTACATAAAGCATCTTTCTGATAATTTATGACTAGTTCAAAGGCAAATTTAAATTCTGTGCTAGTTTTGAATATAAAATAAATATTTAAATAACTGTTTCCAATTTTTATTTAGGTTTTTTTTAATTAAGTTTTTTTAGTATGATGTCCAACAGGAAATTGAGGTAGTTGTGCCAAAACTTAAATTTCTGCAAAAAATGTTATTTCATGATTTTAAGAATCAACATAATATTACTGATGATGCTATTCTAAATAAGAGATATAAGTTTGATTTAAAAATTTTGTAAGTTTATTGAAAATATTTATTTTGACAATGTTTTTTGCTTTTGAATTTTTTCATACTATCGCTTCTAACTCATTTCTGAAAAATAGTTAAAATTTAGTAATTGATTTCAAAGTTGGAAATAGGAAAATTATAAGAAAATTGTTCCGTAAGACCTGATTGATAATATAATTTCATTTCTTAAAATGACAGAGAACTTTTTTCCTGGGTAATCTAATGGCATGACAACTACCTTGAATAAAAAATTTTCGAAATGATATAAAAATAATATTGATATAATGTCCTACAGGTTTTCTTAATTAAATACATATGTTTTTTATAAAAGTAGAATTGATATATAACTATAGTCTATCAGAAAGTAATATGGATTTGCGAATGTGATGAAAACATATTTTATTTGTTGTTTTCTTACATATTGTTGGTTATATTTAGAGATCACTATTGTTTATGGAAGAGTATTGAGCAAACAACGTGATCAATCTGTTTGAGTGTATACTAATATAGTGAATTACCAATCAAGCTATAAAATAAATTGAATATAAAAACAAATTTCGAATTCAATACTGTTTTCAAGTTATTGGTAAAATGAAAATGGATTTATTCACGTTTCATTCAATAAAGGAATATGGTCACTGATCATTTCGTGTTAAAATGATATAAATTTACTATCTCTTGTTTCAATACAAAATGAGTAGGTAATGTTAAAAATGATCACTATATTATCAATTTAAAAAAATTAGCTATTGTAATATTATACATTGTAGAAGAAATATTAAAAATATTAATAACTTTCAGAAAGTATTCACATGGACGGGAGCTTTGACCTATTTGCGTAATGAATTTTCAATTCAAAATAAAGAAAAGAATTTTATCGATAGACGTTGAAACTGAGAGGAAGCATTTTTTCCGAAAAATCAAGTTTGAAAATCGAATTCATGATATGCCGGACATTTAGAAACAATCATTGTATCACTTAAAAAAAAAGCTTCATAATTTTTTGTTCAAGTATTGCTCAAATTATAAATGAAACCAAGAAAAAAGTCTAAGAACTATATTCAAAATCATGTATCTTTATTACTTTAATACAGTAATATCTTTCCTTCATTTGGAACCTTATCAAGGTACACAGCAATGATGTTAACGCTGATATTTTTTTCAACAATATTTTTTTTGAAGTATTTAAAACGATCATAAACTATAAAGAGTGACAAAAAATAAAGAAATGTCCATTTTATGCAACAATGATTAATTTTAACATTAGTCATTAAACGCCATGAAAAAATGAACCTATTTTCCCCGTTGATATTAAATTTAAAAATCTTTAGTAAAAAGATATTTTTTACTTAAGTTGTTAAATGTTCCACTGTTAAAAAAATGTGGATTTGTTCATCATCATTAATTAGCAGTTGCTTGTTACGGTGATTTGAAATAAAATAAAAATATATCAAAATCCGTTGAAAATTGAACTGTCAAGCGATTGGATTGGAAACCGGCTGAGTGGCCGAAATATAATATTTCTAATTCATTGATGATGATTTATTTGAAATAATTATGTCAGTAGAAAACATATTCATATTTTTCTAAACAACTTTCCGCTGAAATTTTTTTTCTTCCTCACGATTTATGGAATGTCTTAGATAAAAATGTATAACTTTTGTTTAAACAAATGTGTTCATATGTCATTTACGCTAACAATCGTAAAATAGCATACAAAAATTCTTTGCAAATTTCATCAAAATATTCCAAGAATTGACAGAATTACAAGGAGTTGGAATGAAAAAAAAAATTCTGTTGTTCTAGAAAACGGATGAAATCCGCAATTAAGTTTCCTAAAGAATTTATGCTTTCAAATCAAAAATTCGAAACCTTTCCTAAAAGTATCCAGGGGCGAAAACCCTCCAGCGAGAAAAATTTATAGGCGATTATAGAATCCGGCCCATTAATTTATAATTTTAACACATCCCAAAAGGATACAACAATATGTGAAAGTACATTGAAACATAAAGCAGCTATAAATTACTTCAAATTCGCATGAAAATTTATTTTCTCTTTCGTAAAATGAAACTCTCCATTGGGGGATGAGGGTTGCTCTGTCATGAAAATAAGATGGGAAACAGTTTACAAAATGTTCGGTAGTCACACGACACATTTAAAGTTTGAGTAGGTACGCAAGGTCGAGGCACCCTTTGTTGGCAATGGTAGCAATAAAAGTCCACGTTTCCGCCCGAGTCAGACTTTTTTCTTCGGACGAGTCAAACTCGCAGTTTCGACAGAACTTTCAGTACCGCGAGAAGTTAAGGGAACGTGGGGAAATTCGAGAAGGGGACAGTCAAAGTTCGATAACTTTTATTATCCCTTACTGTCGTACGTGATCCTACGAGATGAATCGAGAATTCATAAAAATAGGGGCTTTTTATGAAATCATCAATAATCTGCCATCGAAGAATTTATTCCGATTTCAGAAAATTTTTGAAAAGAAGATAAAATTAAAATTCATGTTAGCATGTCTTGCTGTAAATTTGATAGATTCAGGATTTGGACTCATTTGATGAATTCAAAATATTGTCAATAGTAGCATGATTCTATGTATTTAAAAAAATGTTGGTGTGAAGATTTATCTAGAAAACATGACTATCATTGTTCTTGAAAACGTGACTGGTTTTCCATTACTTATAGTTTTTTCATATGTATTAGATTTTAAATTTTGGAAAATAAGTCTATGAATGAGGAGTGAGCGAACAAAGCTTGATGAATACATTCGAAATGATTCATGAATAATTAGAAAAATAATGTTCAGATTTATGCAGTTTTTAAGAGGATAGGATAGATTTTTCCATGAACTAAGGGTTCATCATCATAATTCATCATAATCATCATAATAAATCATCATATAAATCATCATAATCATCATCATAATAATAATCATATTTCTAGGGTTATGAGGAAGCTAAAACCATGCATAAATTTTCTTTTAATATACTGGCTTTAGCATGTTTTGTTTGCTTACTTATCAACTAATCTCATTTAAGAAAGTTCAAGGTACACACTCAAAATCGAAACTACTTATTCTCCAACTTGATTCACAAAATTGACGGAAAAAGGTTCACCGATTATTGCAACAAATTTCAGAACACAGTGAATGGAAGGGATTTTTTTTATCTGAAATTGGATAAAAACGTTGCAAACAAACAGCAGCTACAATTATTCGAATTTAGATCATTTCTATCCGCTTTCCCATTAGAATGATCTTTCGTAAATTAAAATTGAATGAAAATCATTTTTATCTGGAATGGATGATAAAACATGAATACGAAAATTACTGAACATAAATAAACAATTATTACTACTATTGCAAAATTTGTTTCTATAATCAATTGGCCTTTTTCGTCAATTTTATAAATGGCGTTGAAGATTAGATAATGTTGAACATGACGGTACACCTACAGTACATTTACACCTTTGACAAGAAAAATCTTAGAAAATCTTATCTAATATTATCTTATAAATTATTGAAAATGTCATACATATTTTTGACAGTTTTTTCATTAAAATTTATATTTTTGAGGAAAAGTTCTAATCATGATTCTTTATTTCAATCAATTTTGAGTCATGATAGCGTTTTAAACCAAAAATTGGAATTTTTAATAAGAAATTGCTAGATTTCAACGATTAAATTTTCTCAACGATTTTGGGTTGTATTAACTTTTTTTACCGGAATATGGATATTTTTACCAAACATCACTGAAACTTGAGAAATTAAATTAAAAATTAATCAAGATATAATCTCTTCTTTAACGTCTAACATTTGAAAAAGGAAATATTAGAAAAATATGAAAAATAGGAGAGGAAAAAGGCAACCTCCTCCCTTGTTTATTTTTTTTTTGATTTCTAAATATTTTTTCAATCAAAAATTTGAGTTTTTGATGTCTGGATTTTAAAATAAAATAAAAGTGGTCAAATCCCGTGAAATCCCTAGAAATTCTAGGCTCCTCTGAAAATCCATGTGAAACTCGTCAACCTTTCTATATCCCTCAAAATATTTGAAATCTCTTGAAATCTTATGATTCATTTTAAAATCCTATCAATCCCTCAAATCTGAAGAAATCCCTTGAAATCTCAGAAAGTCCCAAAAAGTCTTGAAATATTTTCAATATCAGTGATAACCTGAAAATATTTTTGAAACCTTCGAAACTTTCTGGAATCATATGAAATTCTTTGGAAAACCTTACGAATTTTTTTAACTCATCAAAATTTTTCAAATAAGAAAAATGTCATTATCATTTTAAAATCCTTTTAAATCCCTTAAAATTTATAAAATCAATTCAATTTTGTGCAATCCGTTGGAATCCAAAAAAATCGAATAAAATTCAGGAGAACATTCAGAAAGCTATAATATCTTGCAAAATCCCTTCAAACGTGCAGAAATCTTTGAAATCCTACGAAAATCTTTGAAATCCAGAAAATAAGATAGGCCTATAAAATCCTCTGAAATATTTGATATTTTTTTTTATTCTTGAAATCCTTCAAAATACCCTTAAATCTCTTGAATATCCTGAAATGTTTTAAATTCGTTAAAATTCACCAAATTCTATAAAAAATCCTTGAATTCTGTTGAAATCTTTTGAAATCTCTGGAAAACTCCCACTTTTTTAAATTCCTTAAAATCTATAGAAATGCATTGCAATTTTATCAAATCTTTTAATTTCATCTAAAATCTTTTAAATTCCTCAAATACTGTATAATTAATTGAAATCTTACAAAATCATTCAAAATTCTCGAAATTTCTCTGATCCCTAAAAATTTTGGTCACTTTTTGGTTTGCTGATATTTTTCACAGACGTTGAATTCAAAAAATATGAATCAGCGTTAGCATTTACAATGCTTCATGTTGAATAATAAATCAACAAATTTGTGAACGTTTAAATTTATATAATTTTAAACTATTTTAAGTCAGAAAAATAAAAAAATTTCTTTGAACTGAACCATTAAGCTACTAGAGAGATCGAGAGAACAAACTTTTTTCAGAAACACTCGCATTATTTTGCTAGATGGTACAAATCAATTTTTTAAAAGAATTGTTCTGTATTTTATTTTTTTATTTTGTTTGTTATCTTATTTGTATTTTATTGAATTGTATTATCATAAGAGAAGACTGGATGGAGCTATGGAAGAAAAATTATTTTTAATCATTTTTTTTTCTGAAAAAAGATCTTCTCCCTTCACTCCGCTGAGAATCGAACCACAAAACTATTGATTTCCGATCAGCCGCTTTCCCATTAAGCTACTAGAGTTGGAGGAGGAAGCGAAGGAAGATCTCTTTTCAGAAAAAAAATGATTCGTAATAATTTTTAAAATTTTGATTCGACTTTTACTTGGAGTGATTACGGATTTCATTCAAGTGAAGCAAACTGCAGTTAAAGTAACTCCAGCATTTTTTTATATCAGAAACTTCTATGTTTCTCTTTACTGAAATACTAAGATTGAAGTATAGACCTTAATTGGCCAATAACCCGCTTGTAGTTTTTTAATAGACTAAAAGATAAAGAAAGTTCAGAGCTTTATTATCTCGTGAAAACTTATACAATTTGATAACTCGAGGGTTGAAATTTTAGTTCTGAGATCGACAACTTTTTTTTCAGAGTGCAATAATATTTCTGTTTCTACAGAGAAAAAAGTAGATTGAGGATTTATTAAATTTTTACAGATCGCAATCAATAGTTGAATTTTCAACACAAAAATTTAATTTAAAAAAATAAATTAATTAATTTCACAACAAAACATACAAATTTTTAACTTATTAAGAATAAACTTATAATTAGAAACGGAATAGTGAAATTTTCATTTAACAAATTTATTTCTATAAAAAAAAAGAATTTTTAATTTTCAACTTAAAAAAATAAATTTTAAACCAAATAGTTGAACCCTGAATAAAAAAGTTGATGTTTCTAGCGAGAAGACTAATTTTCGAACACGAAAGAAAAATTTTCAACAAAATATTGCCGTTTCCACTAGAAGATATAAATTTTCAACTAATTATGAATTAAAATAAATTGATTTTCAACAGAAAATTTGAAGCTAAAATATGATTTTCTTAATCAGAAGAATAATTTCATAAAAACAGAATATTTAAATTTTTCACCCAGTACAAATTTCAACCAAGTTGATTGATTTTCAATTGAAAAAGATGAATTTCAAATTATAGAGTTGAATTTTTGACTAAGAACAAATAATTTTTCAGCAAAAAGATTACTTTTTCACTGAAAAAAATAATTCCCGGAAAATACCTTAATTTTCAACAAAATTGTTGTATTTCAAAGCCAGAAGGACGATTTATTTACAAAACAGTGGAGTTTTCAACCCGAAAATATAATTTTTTCAGCAAAACATTTGAGCTTCTACCAAAAAGTTAAGTTTTCAGAGAAATGGTTTAATTTTTACCATAAAAGTTAATTTTTAATTAAATATTGCAATTTTCTGTCAAATTGCTGAATACTCAAACAAACCAGATTAACTTGAACCAAACAAATTGTATTTTGAACATAAAGGATGAATTTTCCACCAAGAAGATTAATTTTCGATAAAAATACAAATTTTCAACATCAGAGATAAATTTCCAACTAAAATGATGAATTTTCATTTTGAGATGAATGAATTTTCAACGAAAGATTTTAACTCAGAAGATTTTTAACACAAAAGATTAATTATTTTTCAATTAAGTAGTCAGATTTCCAACCAAGGGAGAGTGTCTCAAAAAATATGAATTTTCAACAAACTAGTTAAACTTTCAACCAAGTAATTACATTTTCAACTTGAAAATAATTATTTTAAATCAAACAGTTAAATTTTCATCTAGAAACATGAATTTTTCAGGAAGGAAATTAATTTTCTGCCAAAAACCGAAAATTTTTTAACAAATTACATTAATTCTCAACAAAATTGTTGAACTGCAAAGCCAAAGGACAAAATATCTACAAAAAGATTGAACATGTAACCCAAGAATATATATTTATTTTTAAAAATTTAATTTTCTACCACGCAGTTCAATTTTCTTAAAAATCGTTCAATTATTAATCAAATGGTTCAATTTTAACCAAAAACATAAATTTTAGACAAAGAAGCTAATTTTCAACAAACTAATTTAATTTTTCACTCAAACGTTGATCATTGACCAAATTAGAATAATTTAGGAACAAAAAGTTGAATTTTAAAGCAAAAGGATAAAATGAGAAAATTAATTCAGAATTAAAAAATTTAAATGAATTTTCAACAAAATAGTTACATTTACAATGAAAGAAATTAATCTTCAACTAATATAATCAATCTTAAAAAAACATGAATTTTCTAACAGAAGAGTTGAACCCAAGAAATATTTTTTAAATCCAAAAACTAATTTCCTTGCAATGGAATATTTAAATTTCCATCCAATAAGATGAAACTACAACCAAATAAAAAAAAAAAATAAGATAGTTGGATTTTTCAAAGAAATAATAAAATTATCAACTAAATGCTCAAATTTTCAACCACACGAGATGAATTCCGAACAAAAATATAAAAGTAGACTTTTCAACCAAAAGTTATTAATTTTTGTATTGGTTTTCATTAATGTAGTTCGCATTCAATTCAAAAAACGAGAAAAAAAGGGAAAAGGTTATGTATTTAAAAATCAGAGGAAAGAATTATAATTTTTTATAATTTATCATAAAATAGTTTAATATCCAGATTAAAAAAAAAAATTAACAAAAAAAATGAATGTTTGACAGAGTTTTCAAATTTTCAAACAAAAAATTAATTTTTGACCAAGAAGATTAATGTTCTGCCGAAAAAGACGATCAAAAAATTTGAATCTCCAACCCAAAAATATGATTTTTCAACCAAAATGGTTAATTTTCAACCAAATAGTTTGATTTTCTACCAAACTGTTGAATTTCCAAGCCAAAGAGAGGAATTTTCTATAGAACAGTAGACATTTTAACATAAAAGTTAATTTAAAAGGGAACAGTCGAATTTTTAACTATAATTATGAATCTCTAATAAAACAAAATTAATTTTCTCACAAAGTGTTCCATTTTTTTAACAATATAGTTGCATTATCAAAAAAAAATTAATTTCCAATAAAATAATGGAACCTTCAACCCAAAAAAGATGAATTCTGAACAAAAAAAGTAATAGTACCCTTCCCAATAAAAAAAATGAACTCTCACCCGAAAATATATTCGGATTTTCTTATTGAATTGAAGTTCTAAAACTGATAACACAGTTCATGGAAAGTACTGCCAGACCACCTGCGATTCCAGAAATGCAAACTCGAGGGTGTCCCGCTTTGCCCCACATGCGTTGCTTAACCCCAGTTCACGGCAGTTACTCCTTAATGAGCATTTATAATTTAATCTGAATTTCGAAATAGGTTTCAAATGTACTGGAGAATTAAAATTAACGGAAATGAAAGTTCCACTGTGATAATTTCGGCAAATCTGAAACTTGAATTTAAAACATTGATTGGATAGGAATTTGAGGTTCCAGTGGCTTTTGTACAGCTGCAAGCCATCCTCGCAATCTGGTGTTTCAAACGCTCAACTTTCACCCGTTCGGCCAATTAGAGAGTATTTCCTGGGTTACGCTTTAGGGTCGTTAGAGTGACTTTAATTAGGTTGTTCGAATGAAATTCTAAAAGTCAGATTACTATCGAAGGTTTTATACAAAATTATCAATGGAATCATACATTCTACAAATTAATAGTAAATATCACATTTCTTGACAAATATGAAAAATATTGAAAATTCATAAATATTGATTATGATATTGGGTGTAAAATTTGGCTTTAGGGTCAGGATATGGTTAATATTCACGAAACTGTACACTTTTGCAACTAAAATCATAAAATTTGTAATTACATTTTTTTGCGCAGTAAATATTTTTTTTTACTTTGAAAGTACATTATTTACGAAAATAAGGCATTATTTCCAGTACAACCTAGTAAAAAAATTTATTATAGACACTTTTTCAAAAACTTCACATTACGGAGCTGACCACTGTATTATGGAGCTGACTATTTGTATGAATGGGTGTGTTTTCATTATAAATAGACTTGTCGATTTAAAAAATACTTTGGATTCTATTTTCTCTTCATATACTATACATTCCTTTAGTATATTTTAATAATATAAAGTTCAAAACAAAGAATTAAGCACATGAAAAGTAAAGTATATGATATTACAAATACTGAGCATGAAAATCAAATTATCAGAGATTGATGAATAATAGCAACTTCAAGTACATTTTTTTACATAAAATGATAATTCAGCCAATGATATTCTCCTAGTAATCCACAGAAATACAGTCATTGGCTGCAATGTCTGGTGATTTGCGGTTTTGTGTTTTGCGTCAAATTTGACGCTGCCATAGGGGGCCACCCTAATCAATTTTATTAGAAGCCGTAATATTTTCATTATGGAGCTGACCATTACGGAGCTGACATTTATAACTAAACTTACATTTTCCTCTTGAATTTTTTAACTTCTACTTTTTTCCGCACACCGGCAGTTTGTGTCTAGACTGCAACTGTAAATAAACTCAAAATCACTGATAGACTTCATTTACTTTAAGCGATTTGTTGCATTTTGAAGCTGGCCGGCTTTTTTGTACGGACTGTTTTGTGAACAAACCATCACAGTTGTCGAATGATTTCGAGTAAGAAAAATTCAATCGAGCGTCGGTTAGATAGTTTGAGAGTCAGTCTTTGAAATAATGTCAGTAAATGGCGTTTAAATGAACTGCGAGGTTTAAAAATCGTGAGAAACTTTGATAAACAAAATTATTTGAAATATGATGTGACAAAGTGCATCGCTTCATTCAGAAACTTTAACAGTCATTTCCGTAACACTGTAGGGCACTTAAAAATCAACTATATACTTCGATTCAAATAATATAGATACCGGAAGGTAACATTAACTTAGTGAAATAAATGTTATGGATTTGCGCAAAATATTTTAATTTGGGACAATTACGGAGCTGACATTTTGGAAATTTTTTACGCAATATAGTGTAAATATTTATTAAAAGGTGCACTTATTTCGTGGTAAAAAATTGAATGAAGTTATTGTACGCAAAGGTGTAAGTTTCGTGAATATTACCCAATACATTAGCACCATAAAAAGAACGCTACATACACGCATAAAAAAAAACACACAAAATACGTTTACAAACCCCCCAAACAAATGGACAGCAATGACAAGATACACATGGATAGAAGACCATTCTTTGATTTTAAAAACACAACTATTTTAGAAAAAACAGAACGCTACAGTGAAAAAAAACGTATTTTCAACAAAAAGTTAAATTTTCAACCACAGATATTAATGTTGAAAAAAAGTTACATTTAATAAGATTACTTTTCTACATTGAGACAAGAGACAACATATCAAAAATATAGTCGTTAAATTTCAATTAAAAAAATGTTTGAAAACATGAATTTTGAACAAAATGGTTAAAATTTTGGACCAAAGAAATGTAATTTTTACTAAAAAGGTAAAACTTCAACGAACAAGATTACTTCTCCACATTTAGAATACGATTTCGTTGAATTAACCGAATTTTTGTTAGTATGATATTTAAATTTTCACATTAAAAAATGTTTAATAAAAAAGAGAACAAAAAGAAATGAATTATGAACAAAACAAGATAAACTTTCAACTAATGCTATTACTTTCCTACATTTATATAAAATACTACATACCAAAAATATAATAGTTAAATTTTCACCTCAAAAAAGTTTGGAAAAACGAATTTTGAACAAAATAGTTAAATTTTGAACCAAAGTAATGAAATTTGAACCTAGAAGATTATGCCACTAATAAGATTACTTGTCTACATTTAGATAAAATAAAGCATACCAAAAATCTAACAGGTGAAATATCAATTTAAAAATGTTTGTAAGAAACCAATTTTCAATGAAATAGTTAGATTTCCCACCAAAGAAATGAATTTTGAACCAAAAAAAAAAAGAATTTTCAACTAATAAGATTACTTTTCTACATTTAGATAAAAGACAACATACGAGAAATATAATAGTATAATAGATGTAGTTCCAACTAATGAGATTACTTTCCTACACTTACAAAAACGATTTTTTTGAATCAAAAATTTGTTCGTTGGTAAAATATTTCATTGATAACAAGATTTTATTTATTATTTTGTCAAACTATTATGAGGATAACATACTTCTTTAGATTATATTACAAATTTTATGAAGCAATCCGATTATTGGAAAGCAACACACATTTTAAATTTATGCAAACATTATTTATTAAAGAAATGCAAGACTTTACTAAACCAAATTTGAAATAATTTTCTTATCAAAATTCCAAAAATCTTTTGGAATCGCTTGAAATCCATCAAATTTAATATCTCGTGCAATCTTTCGCAATTTTGTGAGGAAGTTTTAAATCTTTCCATTTTTGTGATCCCTTTATATTTCTTGAAATTGTTGAAACCCCTAAGAGGCCCTTCTGATAAAATATAATTTATTCCCTAAAGTATAAATCATTTAAAATCTCTTAAAAATAAACAAAGTAAAACTTATTCATTGAAGATATCTGAAAAATGATTCAAATCCCTAGAAATATTTCATTTCCTTAAAATTTTTGAAAGTTATACAACACTCTTGGAATCTCTTAAAGTCTTTGAAGAACGTAAAAGTTTATTTTCAAAAAGTAGGTATAAATCACTTTAGATCACTTTGATATAAATTAAATGAAATCTTGTGAAATTTCTTGAAATACTCTGAAATCCGTTGAAATCTTTGAAAATTATGCAAAAATATACGAAATCCCTTAAATTTTTTTAGCTCAAAAATCCATTGGAATCCCCTGAATATGTATGAAATTAAACTTATTCCTTCGAGTTATTTTTAATCTGTAAAATCCCTAAAAATTTCCGAAATTCCTGAAAATCCTCGAAGATTTTGCAAATTCTTCACAATCTTGTAAAATTTCTTGAAATACTCTAAAATCCGTTGGAATCTTTGGAAATCCTACAAAAATCTTTGAAATCTCTTGACATTTTTCATATCTATCAAAATCCTTTGGAATCTCTTAACATATTCAGAAAACGTAAAAATTCGTTTGAAAAAGTTTGTCTAAGTCTTTTAAAACTTCCTTGAATATAAATTAAATTAAGCTTAACAATTAAAATTCTCTTTAAAAAAACGTTAAGATTACTAAAAATCTTTTGAATACGTTGAAATCCTTGAAGATTCATTAAAGTCTTTTCAATCTTGTAAAATTTTTCGAAATACCCTAAAATCTCATCCCATCGTTAGGAATATTTGAAAATCACATTCAATTTCATTTATTTTTCAAAATTCACTAGAAATAACTTGAAATCTTTGAAAATTCTACAAATATCTTTGAGATTTCTTGAGATTTTCCAAATCTTCTCAAATCGCTTGAAATTTCTTATGGTACCCAAAAATATTTCGTAATCTTTAAGATTCTCTAAAATCCCTTGAAATGTTTTTAAATCCATTGAAATCCGTGGAAATTCATTTGAATCTTTTGAGAATTGTTTTGAAATTACCAATAGAGAATTCACCATTAAATATTCTTCAATTTCTTAGATTTCCATTTTTAAGTTCTGCAATTTAAAAAAAGTTACAATTGGAATTTTTTCAATTCTAATTCTTCGCAATTAAAAATTCTTTCATTTTTTGAATGTATACTTGACGACTCATCATTTTTGAATACCGGCAGTTTGAAACGATGTAATTTTAAATTGTTTTTGTATACTTAGTTAAATTTTTAAGATTTAAAATGGCAAAATCTTCAAATTTTGAGAATTGCAATTGAGTTGTCCTCATTTTTAAGAACTATTAATCAAAATTCTTGAATTTTGATGATTTTGTAGATAAAATGTCAAGAGTTTGTAATTTTATGTATTTTGAGCTAAACAAATTCCAATTGTAAATCATCAGAATTATGTAAGTTTTAATTCGAGAATTCGAAACTTGCATAATTTTAAATTGGCTATTTTCAAAATTTTTAATTCCTTCATTTCAGTAATTTAGAAATTAAAGTTGTACAATTTCGAAGAGTTGAAATTGAAAATTCTCAAATTTTTAAAACATTGAATAAAATTATTCAATTTTCAAGATTTGTATTCTAAGAGTATGTTATTTCAAACGCTTTATTAGCATATTCCAATTTTTATGATTTATAATGAAAAATGCTTCAATTTTCAAGATTTGCAGTTACAGACTCTCAATATTTAATGTTAATAATAAAAGATGATGCAATTAAGAATGCTTTTTCTCTGAATAAAAGAAATTTTGAATAGGAACCTGTATTATCATAGGAGATGGTAATTATCGATCTGATGAAAAATCCAATCGCACATACGGTGAACAATGGAAATCTACAATATCGATCAAAGTTAAATCCTCTAATACAGAAAAAACTTTCCGTCATCACAAACTAAATGGAGATATTAATTAAAATTTATCAAATTCAATTTATTTAGAAAAAAAATCTTCTCTTTTCACACCGCTGAGATTGGAACACCAGATCAACTTATTTCCGGTCAGGTGCTCTAAACAATTGAGCGTTCGAATCCCAGCTGAGTGAAAGAAGATCTTTTTTTGGAATAAATTTAATTTAATAAATAAATAAATGTCGGAGATTCAAAATTGAAATTTATTTAATTTCGAAGATTCAAAATGGAAAATTCTTCAATTGTAAACGGCAAAAATGACAGGCTTGACTCGTTTTTTTGAAATTCTTATAACTTTTCACATATATGACATATGTTTATCATTATTGATTATTGAATTGTAACATATTTTCAGGAACCAGAACAAAAAAAGCCTTATAACCTCGGTATGTTCAATAACATCAATGGTCCGGAAATGGGTACTTTTTTCAATTCGAGCGTCAAGAATTTCGGAAAGGAAATAGCTTCCTGGCCTGAGTTTGGTCCCAAGTGAGTTTTCTAATGAACTTTCATTTTTTAATTAATTTGAATAAAATTTTTTTTTTCTGTTTGATTCCAGATATGCTGAAAAAGTAGAAAAATTGTCAAAAAATGTTTACGAAAAAGGTGCGGCGACATGTGCATTTCGAGAGAACGAGTTCCATGTGATAAATCACGGTGATTTTTGGGTAAATAACATGCTCTTCCGGTACGACGACCACGGAAGAGTGATTGATCACATTTTCGTGAGTATACCAACAATATCCTCTGATTTCTTTTTAATATTTTTTTTTTAAATTGAGACAATTTTCCAGTTGAATAGTTTTGTTTTATTGCAGTCTATGTGCATGCAAACAAGAAATAAAAACAAATTAACAATCATGAGGGTAGTGAAATTCAATCCTTATTTTCTGAAAATTTTCAACAAAAAAAAGAAAAATTAATAATATGGTTTATAAGAAAGAGCCTAGTGAAAAAAAATTTTACAAGAAAGTACAAAATTTCTACAACTGTAATTTTTTGTTGAAACCTGTACTTTTTTGTAGAAAATGTACAGAAACAACAAAATACAGTTGAATACAAATAGATAATTTTCTCTTGTATTTTCTCGGAAAAAAGTAAAAAAAAATTACAATAAAGTACAAATTTCTACAAGTAGAAGTTTGCTGTAAAAATCTACAAATTGTTACAGAAAACTGCAGAGTTTTACCATTTTTAATTTGCGTGTTGGACGTCATGAAAACAGTTTTAATTTTACGTAAACTATTGTATAAAATAATGAATATTAAATCAAATATTTAAAAAGATTTCATAACAAATTATAATGTATGAATTAATGTTCCTAGCTTAAAATTTCTCAATAATTTGGAAAAATTACACATTTTTTTGTTTATTCTTCAATGCATAGCATTGAAAATGATAGCGTCGATTTCTTTTTTTTTTAATTTCAACTGCATAATGTATGAAAGTTGAAAATTGGAATTTTGCAGTTCAACGGCTTTTAATTAGAAAAATTTGAAATGAAAATTTTGTAAAGCTTCAATTTTGTTCGCGATAATCACTGAGCGTTTGGATAAACATTTTTCAGAGCTTTAATTTGAAAATTTTCAAATTCAAAAGTATTCCACTTAGAGTGTCTCAATTTGCAATTCAGTTTTGATAACATCAAATGAAAAAAAAATATTCTCAAGAGTTCACATCTTTTAATTTTAATGACCATTGTCAATTCTTTCTCAATTGTTCAATTTTGATTCGCAGTCAAAAAGTGTTTTTTTTTCGACCTAGGATGATTGATATTAAAAATATTGCAATGACACAGTTTTAAATGACATATATGGTGTCCAATCGATTTCTATATAATTGAAAAAAAAAACTTCAAACGTAACTTTTTTTTTAATAAGAATTATACATTCTTGTCTTGAATATTCTACCATTCCTTCAAAATCCAAACATTATTCTTAATATTCCAAATATTTTCCATCCCAAGTTAAGGAGGATAACTTTTTCGCTGCAAAAACTGTAAGTTCTTGTAGATTCTTGTAAAAAATAAAAACTACAGTAAAATACAAAAATGTACAAAAAAATACAAAAAAGTACAAAATTCGGCTCACTAATAGAAAAAAGTTGTATTGTCCTGTAATTTTGGTTGTAATTTATTGTATTTATTTGTAGATTCCTGTGAAAATAGTTTTAGTTATCTGTACTTTTGGTAAACATTTTTCTAACAGGGAAGGTGAAGAAATTACCTTCATGATTTAATTTTTTTAAATTGATTCTTAAAACAAATAGAATAAATAGCACTTAATTTTTTTCTCCAATTTCCAGAATTCTATATAGGTTTAGTCCAAGTCGAGGAGATTATATTAGTTTATAAAAAATGTACTAAACAAAAAACGGGAATTCAAGACATTTTTGAATGTAATAATTTTCTAATTTGTATTTTGTTTCATTTTGATTTTCTAACATACTATCAGGGATATTCCTGTGAAAAGGTATTCAATTTGTGATCATTTGAAATTCCCCCAGCTTCTATATATAAATATATTTCTACATATTAATTCGGTACCTTTAATTTAATGTCTTGTACATTTTTGTCAAACTTGAATTTTTTCCCGCGCTGAAGTATTTTCAAAGGACGAAATTCAAGCTTAAATACATAATATAATAGGTGGCGGTCCTGCGGACCTAACCTAAATAATTATTAGTCAATATAATTTTTGTCCGATAAGGCACATTTGAGACATTGCATTCTTTTTTCATTTCAATTTTTCAAAAATGCAGTTAATGCGTCCGAAAAGGGTTAGCTCCAGGAGAAGGTGTAGTGATACATAAATGGTGTGGAAAGTAGTTTCAGAGATTTCACAATTGTCATTTTTTAATTAAAATGCAAAAAAATGCAGTATCTAAAATGCTATTTGTCGCACGCCACTGCATTCAGTAAAGTTGTTTGAGGTTAAGTCCGCAGGGCCGCCACCTATTCGACTTTGTTTTTAAGTTTAGGATTCGCGCTTCAAAACTACTGTAGGACGGAAAAAATTAAGTTTGACCAAGAGTTACAAAACATCAAAATAAAAGCACTGATGATTAAAATTTCCCTATAATTTCCAGGTTTTTCCAAAATTATTTGTTTAATTCTGTCTGAACTCCTAGAGTCAAAGAAAGTGCCATTGGGATCTTATTAAGATCCCGGATAAATACCCGCAAAAATAATTGATATGAGTACCTGAGTACTAAATTTTCTTCAAAATTTTGTATCACGGGATACAATCTGAACTTTTTTGGTACTTATATCCCATGAGCGTTTGTCAAAGTTTCAAAAAAATTAAAATGGAATTTCTCTAGTACTTTTGTCTTTATTCGGACCTGAAGGAAATGTTAAGAAAATACTAAAATGACATCTTTGCTGGTGTTCCAGAAAACAACTTACACACTGGATTCGTCATTGAAGAAATCCGAGTCATCCTTGCCTAAGACGGTTTAGAATTCAATTGGCCAGAAATCCATCATACTATATATTTTCGAGTAATTTTTGACTTAATATAAATTTTATTTCAATTCGCAATTTAAATGATTCAAAAAATTATTATCCAAGTGGGTAAGATAGCACACATTATGTGTTCTGGCCACGAAAAGAGATCGGATCTCAAATGAATCATTTATATACAATGGATTTTATAAACAGTTCATTCAAGTTTTGGCCCCTACCCTTAGCCGAAATGTCTTATATCATTTCAAAATCATTCAATCAATATCATTTCAAAATTTCACAAAAGAATAAAATAAATTGAAAATATATAGTACAATGGATTCTAGGTCAATTCAATTCTAAGCCATCTAAGGCAGTGCTGATTCGCATTGTGTTATTGATGAATCCAGGAAGTCAACCTAAAACAAAAAGTGTTAGGTTTCGTATTATGCGAAACGCTAATGACGCAAAAACAAATCAACAATTCTAGACCAGAATCCTAATAAAAAAGCCTTCTTTGCAATTTCTAAGAGAAGTTGGTACTGATGTACTGACAAGTTTCATACCCAGTACTTTGGCAAGTCTTTGCCCGAGATCCCAACGGAACTTTCTTTTTGATTTTTCTTTAAAACTTGTACAGTTTTTGTCCTGGTTCTTTTTATCCACAACAATACCTAAATATGCTTCGAGTATGAAGACCGCCTTCGCGGATTTGATTTTCGAGTCTCTCGTCCTTGTGAGCTTCTCAGGAGAAAAATCATTCAATATGAATAATGCAGTGAGTTCAATTCGATTGGATTCGACTGCACTCGAGTAGACATCCACCTGCCCCACGTTTATGTTGCGTCAGCACCCTCGACTTGGACTACTTCCGAAACACAAATCCCTCTTCTTTCCCCATTTCCCCATAGCCATACGATTCTATTTCCAATTCAATACGTGCTGAAACTCAACTCGATTCGGTCGACTGACTGCAGGTGGATTTCCAATTGTGCGTTTACGGTACTCCGGCGATTGATCTTCTCTACTTCCTTAACACGAGTACATCCCAGGAGGTCTACGAGAACAACATGGACCTTCTTCTTCAAGAATACATAAAGACACTTTCAAACACGATGCATCTGATTGGATGCAAAACGGAGCCACCCACCTTGGAGGCCATCAAAAAATCGATGGAAGAACGTGAATTCTACGGCATGATTGCTGGTATTACAATTTTACCTTTAATTCTACTTGATAGAAGCGAGGCCAAAAGCTTAGACGAATTACTATCCGAGGATGGTACTATGGATAATGCCTATATTTACAAAGGAAAACTGTTTCGAGAAGTGATGCTGAAACGATTCCCAAAATGGTACAATATGGGATTGTTAGATTGTTAGTACTATTGCCAAATTAGTTTTTCAAAATGACAAATATTTTGTAGGTAGCACAATTATTTAAAATTAAAGTGTAAATTAGTAGTGTTTGACAGTCGCGCGTTACTTGTGAAAAGCAACGGTAACGTAAACGCATGAAAACTTTTTGGGTGATTATATTGCGAAAAAGCGTTCATTGCTGTATGTTACTTTACGAAATTGGGCAATGGTATTCATACTAAATTACATGTCATGATAACCATTAAGAAGCCAACAAGCGGAAAATATATACATAGTGAGAAATATTATTTATAATTTTCATTTGACATATTAATAATTTTATTTAAAAACAAGTGACACCAAGGTAATGCGTTACTTTTTGAAAAGAGTAACGGTCACATATTTTAAGGAAGAAGCTGTAACATTAATACGTTACTTTTGACTGGTAACGTGTCACACACTGTAAGTTAGTTCAAAGAGGACCAAAGATAGTATTGATTACTTAGATAAGGTTTGTTAGCAATTTGACAGTCTTTGTCTTTAGAGAAAAAACAAAAGTGAATTTTTGTTGCACCATCTTCAAGTGGTTAATAATACATTTTTTCACATTGAAAAAATATACAATAGAGTTGACATGGTAAATACACATTGTTTTTTCTGTGTTACTCTAATCTTCAGATCAAATCAATATCTAAAATTTTAATTTTTTTTATTATTCGATCAATCATTTATATAATTGAATTATATAAAATTGCGGCGTGAAAAGTTTTAGTAGTAGAAAATTATTGTATGCCCCTACCAATTTTTTATCGTGATCCCCTCTGTGTCAAAATTATTGTAAATAGGAAGCTAATTACCAAAAGGTGCTCAGTATCTACGCAAAATGTTGAATGTTGACATTTATAAAAAAACTTACAGTTCAGCAGAATAATCAGTATTTGATGTAGAAATGTAATCAACAATTATTATAAATTATTAATAAAAATTAATATTGTCTCTCTCAAATGGAAGTAATATACATTATACATGTTACTGTCTGATAAAAGCCTTTTAGGAAAAGTATTGTTGTAGATGTTATATTATTTAAAGAAAAATATTACTGTACAATCATTGTTATTGATTAAATTAATTCGTTGTGAATGAATGAGTAAACTGCGACTAAATAAGCAAAGTAATGCAAACATTTGCGCTATCAACGAGCTATTTGTGTCAAATAATTATCACACACAAGCGCGTGTTATATATTTCCAGTGGATAGAATGAAAACATGATTTATCACTTACGAGGATGGTTCGAGACATGGAATATTTTTTATTAGGAAGTACATTTTTTTAAATAGAATAAAGTTGAAACAGTCAAATTGTGCACCGAAATTGCACAATGAGGCTCAAAAGGAAGGATTTACTTCAAAAACAATTTTTTTTAAACAAATACGAATAGGAAATATTCATATGTTATGCTAATATTAACTAAAAAGTATAATAGAATTTTAAGTTAATCCTCAAGTAAATATTAACATCTGTTTGTCTTTAATATTTCTGATAAATCATTGTACATTGTTGAAAAAATAATATAAAATTTTTATTAACATCTCAATAAAACAATGTTCTATGAAGCTGTGCTTTCTGTTTTTTTGGAGATTAGGCTGACATGTGTGACTAGTTGCAGTATACGCTTACTTAAATTAGAAAGTTGTATTGCAAATCAGTGAATATATTCAGAATAATAAAATTATTTTTTTTTATAAAGAATAATTTGAGGAACAGAGTTTTCATCCTTGACTGGATTCAAAGATAAAAATAATGAAAAGATAAGTTTTTATTATCGATTGGAATTGAGGCTTTCTCAACTTTCAATTGAGATGCTAATAGAAGTTTTATAATATTTTTTTTCAAAATTGTGGGATTATTTTTCAGAATCACCAAAGAGAAAAAATGTTAATATTGACTTGACAAAAACTTCACATTAAATTTCATTTATTAATTAATATTAGCATAACATATGAATATTCCTCATAAGTTTTCCATTGAAATTTCTCTGAAGATGATCGCCTAAAAGGCCTCAAAACATGTTTTCTCTTTCTTTTTTTTCTCCATCTTTTTTCAATTGTTATATAACTGTCACTAATGAGTCGTTTGACAATACCATTTGAAAACCTATTTTTCTCATTTCAACTGATTTTATGCAATTATGTTACACAAATTAACTTTTTGAGCATTTGTTTTAAAAAAATAGTTTTTTGAAGAACACTTCTTTTTAATCATCCTTGTGGAAATTGGTTGCACAATTTAACTGTTTCAAGTTTATGTTGTTTGAAAAAATAGATTTTTAATTATTTAATGTAAACAGAGACATTCTGACATACAGTTTGTTGCCGTTCTCTAGCGATCGGTTATTTTTTCGTTTCTCAAAATTTGGATTCTTGGTCAACCCAGAAAAATATTTTCTAAATGAATATTTAAAATTAAAACCGCTTCTTCCCATATTCACGTTAAAAACTAAGTTAATTTTGAAACTAAAAATGCTTATAATTAAACAAATTCTGGCTTTGAAGTCAATTCAGAAATTCGAAATTGTGTCAATAGTGACATGAATTGAAAAAATAGTAAAATAGTGTCAGGAAATTTTTTTAGGTAACACAGATGTGCAAATCCTTCGATAACTCCTGAACTCTGTTGCGGTCCTCGGAAAATTCCTGAAAAACTCATCCATTTTTCAAGTCCCTTAAAATCTTTAAAAACATTTGAATTTGGTAGAAATCATTCAATTTCTCTAAAAATCGTATGAATCCCTGAAACATGCTAAAATCCCTTGAAATCTCTAAAAATCATTAAATCTGTTGAAGCCCTTAGAAAACCCTTGAAGTCCCTTGAAATTTCATTTCATTTCATTTCTCACTAAAGTTCTGAAGAGATCTTCGAAATCTTCTGAAATCTGTTCAGATCCTCTGCACATTCCTGAAAAAAATCATCTATATTTTTAAATATTTTAAAATCCCTTCAAATCTTATAATTTTTTTGGTAATCCTGTGAATTCCATAAATACTAGATTATTATTTGCGCGCGCAAGCGCGCGCTAACTTTTATATTCATTTTTCTCATTTACTCAATTTTCGAATAACTTTTTATTTCGACTTGAACAACATAATAAATCCGGAAACACATATCAATTTAATATAATTATAATATATTAAATGGAGATATAAGAAAATTCAGAAAATATATCATGAAGGAAGGCGACGTGATGGTGCTAATGTAGACATGAAAATGTCCACATTAATCAATGTGAACAACAATGTTTAACATTATTTTCATTGAAATAATCAAATGATGTTGGATTTATATATTTTTTGAATTTTAAAATGGTATTTTTGACATTTTGAATCATTGATAACCTTTTATATTAATTCTAGAAGGCAATTGAAACATATGTCCATATAATTTTGAAAATTGAATTCAGATAATCATTTCACAATATCGTAAACATTAAAAAAACTATACATTTGTAATGAAGGTATTTTGATTAAAAAATCAACTTTTATTATATAAATCATAGCCCATATTTAATTAAGTAACCTTGAAATAAATGATTAATTTTTAAAATTCAATCTTCATGTAATTTAATATTGTGAAAAAAATAATCCGCTGATAATTAATTAATCAGTTCACAAAATAAGAAACATTCAACAATAATTTCAATTATATAACCTTAAATTAAATTATCAATTTATGTTACTCAATCTAAAAAAAAAAGCTGAACTTTCACCTTTATTTAATTTAATATAGCGACAAAAATGATCAGCTAATAATTAATGAACAATTTCACAAAATGTAAGAAGCTTTAAGCTTTAATATTCATTGAAACATACAAATAACTTTTACTTTTCTTTTAATTTCAACTTTCATTCAGGAAAATTTGATTTATTATTGACCTTTTGAAGTAATTCCGGAAAATTTAAGTTTTAATAGAATCAGTTAATAATTAATCAATCAGCACACAAAATAAAAAGCATCAAACAATTTTTCTACAAACTTGAAATTTTATTCCTGAAAATTGGAATGATTATTAAATTTTTATAGCAATTTTCTAAAAAAACAAAAATAAAATATTTATATGTAATTTTGAAAATTGAATTCTGATACTTATTCAAGCATTAATTTATCATATTCATTCCAACATTTAAATAATTTTTACTTTACATTTTTTGAAATTTTCACTTTAATTTATGAAAACATGATTTATTAGTAACCTTTTATAGTAAATTGAGAAAAATAATCATTCCACAACATCACAAACATTGCCAGAAATTACATTATTGGAATAGAGGTAGTTTAAATGTAAATCAACTTTTAAGTGAAAATTATTCCAATGTTTTAACGAAAATAACTGTTTATTGATTTGTATGTGTTGAAATCATTAAAAGAAGTATTAAACCATAATTTTCATTGAAACTTTCACATAATTTTTACTTTATATATATTTTTTAAGTTTCAACTTTCATTTTTGAATATTTTATTTATTAATAACCTCTTAAACTAATTCCAGAAAATGTAAGTTTCGATAGAATCAGTTAATAATTAATTAATCAGTTCAGCACATAAAAAGCATTACATAATTATTTTCATTGAAGCACTCAAATGATTTTTACATGATGTATTCTCCTTCAAACTTGAGATTTCCTTTCTATAGGTACATTTATTTAAAAAATAATAGCCCATATTCAATTAAATAACATTCAAGTGAACAATCAATTTATGTTACTTAATTGAAAAAAAGTATTTAAATTCAATCTTCATTCAATTCAAATTTGTCAACAAAATTGATTAACAAATAATTAAATAAACTGATTACAACATAAAAAGCATGAAACTATCATGATCAAATAATTTTTGCTTTGTATTTTTTAAACATGAAATATATGATTTTGAAAATTTAATTCAGATAATCATTTAAGCATAAATATATACTTTTCATTGAAATATTCAAATAATTTTTTTGTGATGTTTTTCTTTCTTCAAATTTGAACTCTCATTTCGGTCATTCATATTTGGTCATTCATCTAATCTAATCGAGAAGAATATAGTATAGATCGGCCAAAATATAACGCGCATATCATATGACAAAGAAGAACATCTGCGACTGGATTAGAAATGTAGAAAAATACTGAAATACACTTTATTTTACGCCGTGTATTGAGAAAGTTAGTCATAGCAACCAAAGATTTAATATCTTCAAAAACAATTTACATTGAAAGTAATAGTGAAAATAAATAAAGGAAATAATTATCGGCGATCGATAAAATGAGAAATCTACTTTTATAATTCTATTAGCTTTAATTTCAAAATATAGAGGTCAGCCTATGACTTACTATAGCTAACAGAAATTCTTCCTCCATGAAATTACGAGTTTTCATCTATAGGATGGTGGAATCCCTCGAAACCTCTGCAATCCATAGAAATCCCTTGGAAATCCTAGAATTCCCTTAAATTTTAATTTCATGTCATTTATCCTTAAACTTGTCAAAAAATCCGTTGAGATTTCCTAAAATCTTTTAAATAGAATTAATATCCTGGATATCTTTTTGAAATCCTTTGGAATACTTTGAAATCTGTAATATTTCTCAAAATTCCTTTAAACATTATAAAACCTAAAAAATCTCCTGAAATCCTGTAGAATTTACTAAAAACTCCTGAAATCCTTTAAAATATCCGGAAATCTTCGAAATCCATTAAAATCTCTGGAATCTCGGAAAGACATAGAAAGTCTCACAAACCTCTAGAAAACCCTTCAATATTTATTTAAAAAACAATGCAATTTTTTTCATACACTTTTGAAATCTTTGGAAACATCCCTAATTTTTGAATTTCCTCAAAATATATGAAAATCCTTTATATTATTATCCTTATGAAAAATGTTGATTTCTTCAAAATCCTATAGTTCCAAGGTTTATTTCTAAATTTGAATTTATTCTTATTTTTCCATTTTACTTCGCCAACTTTGATTCCATAACTTAATTATTTTAATTGTATTTGGGCAAGTTTTTGAACCATAGATGTTTCTGTTAGGATTTTACTAAATTCTGGAAAAAATGTATACAAACATTTTATAAACTAATAATTATAATAATAATTCTTATGAGCAATTTCAATTTTCCAATAAAATTGTTTTTTAGAATGTGCTTTCGTCCTGGAAAAGAAGGATATTCGTACAGGAATTTCTTCTGGTGAAATCACTAAAAATCTCTGCGAGTCTTTTGAAATAATCGAAAATATTTATAACTCTATAAAATTCTCTTGAATATCTAAGATCAGTTGGAATCCGTTCAAGACCGTCAGAATTAGTTAAAATCTAATTTGATTTCTAGAAATCCCTTGAAATATAAAAAAAGATTTAACTCTCAGAATCTGCAAAATCCTGAAATCTTTGACATGTTTTTTCTCTGATTCAATTTTTTGAATAGTAGAAAAATATTTGCATTATTGAAAAAATGTCATGATATGTTCGAGGTATGAGTCCGAGGCCTGCAACTTTATCTTCAAAGCGTTGAAAAATGATTTTAAATAAACAATGTATAACTTATTTTCAATAAAAATCCGCCAGGTGGCTCAATTCCAGCCTCATTCATTGTTCCAAAAAAAAAAAAAAAAAAAACATTTGCCAATAGAAATATCAGAGATAATTTTTGCTATAAATCTTTTTCCATTAAGAGATCAAGAACATCTGAAGACGAATGATCTGCAAACCTATAATCCAAACGAATCATTTTTTATTTTGATTTATATTTCCGAAATAACAGTTTGTATAGCTACTTCTTAGATCCCCATTTATGCCATAATTCCTCAATTTAAGGTCAGCTTTAGGACGTAAATCAAAGATGAATTCACTCGAGGGAGTCTGAACCCAGGGGATGCCAAATAAGATCCAAGGTGAGGAATAAAAGTTTCTCACGAAAATGGGACTCCCTATCGCAAGACGATATGGTAGCAAAGTAAACCCCTATTCAAGAAAGTTAGAAACTTTCAAAATTTCTGGGATTGGTATTATCAATCAATCATAGCGATATAAGCTGATGATAAATATTTAAGGACGGATAGGGTCGCCACTTTGATCATCAGAAAAAATTCCTGGATTTCCCGTTTTTTCCCGGTTGGAAACAATTTTTCTAGATCATTGAAATCAGAAAGTGAGAACTCTTGAAGTTGTTGATTTTTTCATTTCAAGTTATCAAAGTAAACTGCAAATTAAAGTAGCTCAAATTGAAATCTTCTTGACTTTCAGCTTTGCAAATTAAAGCTTGAAAAAAATTTGTACTAAAAAGCTTCGTTTTTAATGATTTTGAAAAATCGGTCAGTAATGAACAAGGTATATGATTTAAATCTTCTAATATCCGTGGATTCAATTTCAAGAGATTTGGGGAAAACTTCATCTTGAAACGAAAAATTTGAAATGATAAAATATCACTTTCACAAGTTAAACTGTTGAAAGTTTTAAATAATTAGTTTACAAATAAAAAATAATAATTTGATTTCGAAGGAAATAGTTTAATTTTTAACTAAATGTTCGAATTTTCAGAGACGAAAAATTCAAACTTAAGTGAAAGCAGTTACATTTTCAATCAAATAGTTGAGTTTCCAAGCAAAAAAGATGAATGATTCAGAAGAGAGTTGAATCAACATACTAAAAACGGAGATTGAAAAAAAAATGTTATTCTTATCCAAGAAAGATCAATTTTCATTCAAATAGTTGTATATGGAAAAAAAAATTTCATCCGAATAGTTTCATTTATAACCAAATAGTTGAACTTTCAATAAAAGAGACGAATTTTGGATGAAAAAGACGAATTTTTCAGCTTTAAAGATGCATTTTTTAGAAATAAGTTGAATTGTAAACCGAAAAGGGTGAATTTTTGCCAAAAAATGATATTTTTAACTAGAAAAATGGTCATTTATCCAAATAGTTGCATTAAAAAATGATTAATTTCCAACCGGGTAGTTGCATTTACAACCAAGTAGTTGAATTTTCAATCTAAAGAGATAAATTTTCTGAAATAAAGTAACATTTCCAACCAAATTGTTCAATTCTTAAGCCAAGAATAAATCAATTTCAACCGAATAGTTGAATTTTCAAGCAAAAAAGTATTTTCACCCATATGTCGAATTTAAAAAAAAAAGTAAATTAAACCACAAGCAGTTGTATTTTTAACAACATAGAATTATCATTCAGCAAAATAAACATTTTTTTTATGAAGCTGTGTTTAAAACTTTAAAAGGTGAATTTCAAACAAAAACAATCATTTTGAACCGAAAAGTTAAACATTTCCAACCAAATAGTTGAATTTTTGAATCAAAAGACAAATTTTTCAGAAGAACATTAAATTATCAGCCTAGAGGGTATTTTTTCAATAGAGAATATCATTTTTAACCAAGAAGAAATCATTTTACCAAGAAGTTGAATGATTGAAAAGAAATATCAATCTTGAACTAATCAGTTGTCTTTACAACCAGTAAGTTGAATTTTCAAGTTTGAGAAGTGTGTCTTCCCAAGACTTTGAATATTTAACATAAAAATTTATAATGAACCAACAAGGATGAATTTCAAACCAAAAAATATGACTTTTCTACCGTAAAAGATGAATTTACAATTAGGAAAAACAAGGAATGTTCAAGAATGTTCCACACAATGATCAAATTTTCAAACAGAAAAGGATAAAATTCAACTACAAATAGTTGAATTTTCAATTATAGTATCATCTTTCAGCCAAAAAGGAGAATTTTTTAGGAACAAGATGAATTATCAACCTAAAAAACTAAAGATTCAACAATGATGATCTTTTATAATCAAATAGATGATTATGAAAAAAAATGAATTTCAACCAAACAGTACCACAACCAAATAGTTAAGATTTCGACCAAAACATAGGAATTTTGAACCAAATATTTAAATTTGTAACCGAATAATTGAGTTTTCAAGCCAGGCAGAGCAATTTTTCAGAAAAGAGATCAATTTTCTGCAATTCATTAAATTTTTTCCAACAATTATTCCATAAACTTTGAGGATTTTCATTGCAAATTAAACGAAATTCCCTTCGACGTGAATATTCTCATTCATCACCCGGATTTCCGGTCCTTAACAAAATCTGGATCTTTTTCCGGTTTATGCGGTTCAGTAACCACCCTGACAGAGTATCAGAAGGCGATTAGCTGAAGTCAGTTACGCCATTGATCATTCCTAAATTGTATCAAACGTCATCAATTCCGCAGTCGAATTGCAGTGTGCGATCAACTCTAAAAGCTAATTAATAACACTGAAAGCTGGGACCTGCATTATAGCTTTCAATTAGACCAAACATGTGGCTGGTTTGTATATTTCTGCACCTGACGCGAAACAAACGGTCGAATTAATCACAGCGATTGGTATCTCCGATACTGAAATAAGCCCCTATTAATCTGACCTTGTATATGGTACTTGCACACTCTATTCAAACTCATATCTTCCCATGTGTAGTGAGACAGTTGTATATTATGCACATTTTCCCTGCACATATGCACTTTACGTAAATTTCAAATATGAGTCTCGTTACGACATTGCGACATTTCCGTTGTAATATGTTTGCCTTCCTTAACCCCCTCTAGCTGGAAAGAAAATGTGCCAGTTTTGGCACGAGCCGGTTATGAGATCGTATACCAGCTTTGCTCATTAAGAGCAGGACAAACAGGGGTAGAAACTACATTTTGGACCAGTCTTCTTTCACACCAACCTCAAATTTATCAGCTTTCCTGTTGAGACAGACTGATTGGATCATTTAAACAAACTGTAAACGCGATTTTGCAAGAAAAACATCTGAAGGATGAAGGTTTGCAAACTTTATTTGCTGAAGCTGAATACATTGTGAATAGTCGTTCACTAAGGTATTCGTCAATAGATAGTAATGGTCTTCCAAGCATTTCTTCGACTGATATTTTGATTGATTATTCTTTTGAAATTGGAACTTCTCCATGATTCACTAATCATAACAATTTAACACGAAAGCAGTGGCTAATATCGGAATATATAGCGGATCAGCTTTGGACGAGATGGTCAAGAATATCATACAGGATAAACATTAAATTTAAGCACCCTGGCTGTTACGGTTTTGTGATGAAAAAAAATGTTCTGGGAAGAACAACGTAGTAAAATTTCTAGACATCAAAACTATCAATGGAGTTCATCATCATCCAGTTACCAAACTACATCTGCTAAAAGTTTGATGATTACAGGAAACATCACGAGGGAGATAACTACCCGACAAATAATATTTCAAAACATAAATGGAAAATAAAAACAAAGAACGTATATAAATGTTGATAAGTTCATGCTACTAATCTCTGATTTCTGTCAATTTTAAATTGAAAAATACCGAAGTGTCAATAGAGGATTTATTATTATTTCTAAAGAATTTGGTGCTTATTTTTGACAACAGTTACTATTTATAACTCATACCTCAGTTTTCTTATCGCTCAAAAAAATACAAACCTACTTGTTGTTTGAGAAGATTAATTTCATAAAACTTAATTATACTTTTTTTTCTCAAGCCATCACTGATTTTAGATACAAGAGACCAAATATACACCAGATATTATTAGTTCACTTTCAAAATAAAAACAGAGAATATAAATAATAATTTCACATCAATAAATTAAGGATAACCATATTCAGTCGAAATATAATTAAATGGATACTTTGTCATAAAATCTGGAAGAACTTCGAATTGTTTTAAAGGGTTAATTTTGGTTAGCCTCGAATTGTTGAAGGGTAAAAAACTAATATGCTCAATCTCGAATAATTTGAAACAATCTATGCCAATTATTATAAATTATAAAATAAGTTTTCAATATCAAATGAATATTTGTTCACTCATGACTGGAAACTAGATAAACTGAAAAACACCTAGAAGCTTCAAACATGAGGAATTGGAAACTTTGGGAAGACGATAATTGACACTTTCATCAACTTGATACTCTAAGGTCTTCCATTTCAAGGCTTTTAATTTGAAATTTCATTCCACTTCCTGTGCTAAAATTCCTTCAGTTGTTTACTTCTAGATTCGAAATTCTATTTGCAACTAGTAAAATGTTTAATGTAAATAAATTATCTAATAAAATTTTAATAGAAGGGTCACTTTGGTATGAAATCTTGAAGATCTCTGATCTGTGTTACAATAGAGATAAATTGTGAAATAATTTTTAATACAAAATTAAGTTCGTTTATCAAGAAGCAGAAACCATATAAACTCTAAAACACTTTGAGCTTCAAACATGAAGAATCAGAAGCTTCGGAAAGAGGATAATTGACACTTCCATCCACTTGACACTCTAGGGTCTTCTGTTTCAAGCACTTGTACACGAATCGATTGGTAAACCAATAAATTGAAGCTAGTAAGATGCTTATATTGAAAGCCTTTCAACCACAGAAGGGATGCCTAAATTGCCATGATCCTCTTTCAACTTTAATAAAAGCGGATTAACTTTATAAGAAGGCTCAAAGCAATGGTGCACCAAAATGATCTTCAATCTCATAACAAGTAAGCCAAGAAATAAGGAAATAATTTGCCATTATAAATCTCGAAGAAATTATATCCCACGGAAAAAAGCAGGCTTCGCAGAAGAAATTGAAACTCGTTAGTTATATATGAAAAACATTTGATAGATGACCGGGAAAATTACTTCTTCAGAGTAAAAAGGAACTTCATTTTCCACCCTTCATTAAATCAAAATGAAAACGTCAATTTTGAGTTTCCTCTTTATTGTGACTTTCATTACTGAGTCCGCTGAGAGATACCTATTTTACAGGGAAACAGAATTCAAATTTCCTCAAAGAAGAAAAATAAAACAAGGTGTAAATATAGGAGTCATTACAGCTTTCCTGAGAAATATATCGTTATATCACTGTTGTATGAATGAACGTGAGCTTTCATATTTGAGATAAACGCGATCACATTTATTTTCATAAAGTATTTCATGAAGATCAAATTCTTTCCGTGGGGAGAAAGATGCGTTTGATGATAGTAAGGGTGATAGGAAATCCTGCTAACAAATAGTACGCCTATCATTTTTCCTCACCAGATAACCGATATAAATGAATAAACTTTATTATCTCTTCATATCAATTTCAATCTGAAATTGTAGGAATACATAAAGTGAAAATTATGTTATTTGTAATTTGTTATTCAAACCTTCATTGAGGATACGTCTATATCGAGTTGAACTCACCTGTAACAAAAAATTTAAAAAATCTGTTAGTCAACTAAATGCTTCTAAAGAAAATCATATAAGAACAGTGAAGCTGAGCGTGTTGATGAATATATTATGTGCTAAGAGTGGGGAAGTTCCAGATGACTGGAGAAAGGCAATTATCTTGCCTCTCTACAAGAGCAAGGGTGATGAAGGTAACTGTGCTAATTAGAGAGCTATCAGCTTGCTAAATACTGTAGGGAAAATATTCAAAAAATAATTATAGGCGCGGTCAAGAAAATAACGAAAGAATAAATCTGGGGTGTGCAAGATGGATTTATGTCAGGATGATCATGTGCTGATCAGATACATAGTTGAAGACAGATTTCAGAGAAAGATCAATAGAAAAAAAACTTTTGGATGCATCTCTTGATCTGGAAAGAGCTGTGATATAGTCCGGAAATTAACCTTGGATAGTAATAAACCTTGGATATTCATTGGTCCTCTTGGAGAGCTTTGCTTAGTGGATTTGATTGAAGTAAGAAGTATGTGAATATTTCTGTTTGGTTACCAGTCAGCTTGTATGTTTTTATGTGAACTATGTAGGGAGGATTCCCCTATCCATGTAAGAGAGTATCTGATTACAGAGGCGAAATCGCCCTGTAAGAAAGTGTTTCCGAAGTACCCTGATTGTGGACTTTTATCACGAGAACCCCCTTCGAAGTTTGGTTGTGAGGATTCAAAAATTACACTCGAGACGCCTGCACTCGGCCTTTTGTCTCGGAGAATCGATGCGGTACCATGTGTATGAAAGTAATATCTGCTCCCAACCCGAGTATCAGTCAAAGGAACTGCATGTTTGAGTTATTAAACCTCCAGACTTGTGCGCAAGCACAGGTTCGTTTTGATAAACACCTTGTACACCGCAATCACACCTTGTATTCATAAACTACTCAGACGATGTCGGAAACTTTGTGTAGACTGGGAATATTCTGATACGGTGAATAATGGGAATGCATAATAATGGGGGGATTGGTCATGTGTGCTCAAGAGTATGAGAATGTTTATCTATGTACATATGTGTTTGTGTGTGTTCAATCTCATGGGATGTCCGTGAAATGTTTCCCCTCGCTCTGCATCGCGAACGTGCGACAAATTAATAACGTAGCCGCGACGGTTTCATGGAAATTGTCGACCCGTGGTATCATATACATACATTCACTAGCAAAATTATTGTGTATCTTTCACCGTTTTTTAATATTTCGCGTAGCTCGCTTTTGAATATTCAAATGGAAACATTTTATTAATCCGTGCTTGAGATTTCAGAATTTTAGGAAATATAACATTTATATTTATAGAGGTGCTTCAATATTAAACGCCGTGTTAAAAATGTTGAGCCTTTGATTATTGAAGTATATACTGTTCAGAATGATATAACAAACATGAAAGATATGCATTTCAAACAGGTATTATTGCGGAATTGTTTTTCAATGAACTGAATTTATAATACATGAATTTAAGTTTCACAACCTCAATCGCCAATGAGGGGCCGTGCTCAAATTACGTGACAGTTTATTATTTTTATTATTATACTATTATTATTATTATTCATATTAATTCTTTTTTCCTTGTCTAATTTTTTTCTTTTCCTAGATCATTAATGTCCAAGTACCAGCATTTTTATCTTGATTGCTTCCAATCGTCAAGAGATGAATTTTCAAATAAAAATATAAATGTAAAAAAAATGGTTTCTTCACAAACTGATTCGACCAAATCATTCAAATAAAACAGTTGTATATATATATATATATATATATATATATATATATATAAACAGTTGTAAGGATAATTTCGAACCAAACACTTGGATTTTCATAAAAAGAAATTTCTTCTGAAGCGGAAGAATTCAAAATCAGAAAGATAAATTAGGAAGGAATAGTTGAATTTTCCAAAGTGAGAAGACGACTTTTTACAGTTGAATTTTCCAAAGAGAGAAAACGTCTTTTTGCTCAAAAATGACGACTTTCTAAAAAAATTATTGAATTCTCCACCCAATAATTGCATTTTTCTATGAAAAGATGAAATGTCTCTTGAAACAGATGAATTTCTATTTGAAAAGAAAATACACTTTTAAAAAATAGTTGAGTCTTCATCCAGAAACGATTCCAGTTGACTTTCCAAGACCAAATTATGAATTTTTTAACAAAAAATATAATTCTACAAACAAAATTAAATTTTGCGTTCAAAACAACGAATTTTTTTAAACCAAAAGGGATGAATTTTTAACAAAATAGTTGCATTCTCTACCAAATAGTTGAATTTGTATCCAAGAAAGATGAAATTTGTACTCAAACAGGTGAATTTTTATTTAAGAAGAAAATACATTTTTTTTAATAGTTGAATTTTCATTTAGAAATGATTCCATTTAACTTTTCAAGATCAAATTATGAATTCTTCAACATAAAATACGTTTCTACAAACAAAATTGAAATTTGCATTGAAGATCATTTTTTTTAAGTTGAAATTTCACCCAGGAAAACTTTCAGTTCATTTTTTAGCACCAACATATGAATTTTAAACCAAAGGGGAATTTTCTACGAAATAGTTACATTTTTAGCAAAACAGTCGAATTTTCAAGCAAAAGTATGACCTTTCAACAAAATAGTTTTATTTTCAACCAAACAGTTGCATTTTTATCCAAGAAAGATGAAATTTCTCTTAAACTTGAAATGTTTTTTTTTTACAATATTTGAATTTTTATCCGGAGAAGATTCCAGTTTTCTTTTCAACACAAGTGGAATTCAACCAAAGAGTGAATTCTCTACAAAATAGTGAAATGTTCAACAAAACAGCAGAATTTTCAACCAGAAAGTATGAATTTTCAACCAAATTTTCAAATTTTCAACCAAAAAGTTGCATTTTTGTTTGAGAAAAATGAAAATTTCAAATTTCAAATTATTTCTAAGTTAATTCTCTACTAAATAGTCGAATTTTCAATAAAAAAGTATGACTTTTTAACCAAATTTTCAACCAAAAAGTTGAATTTTTGTCTGAGAAAAATGAAAATTTAACTAAAAGAAGTGAATTTTCAAATAGAAAGACAAATTTAAAAAAAAAGGAGTTGAATTTTCATCCAAAAGAATTTCAACAGACTTTTCTACAGAAAAATACCAATTTCGAGCAAAGAGGAAATTCTCTACAAAATAGTGAAATTTTCAACAAAATAGCAGAATTTTCAACCAGAAAGTATGAATTTTCAACCAAATTGTGTAAACTATAAGCTAATTGTCTGCTAGATAGTCGAATTTTTAAGCAAAAAGTATGATTTTTTAACCATATTTTCAAATTTTCTACCAAGAAGTTGCATTTTTCTCTAAGAAAAATGAAAATTGAACTAAAACAGGTGAATCTTCAAATGAAAAGACAAATTTTCTAAAAAAGAGTTGAATTTTCATCCAAAAGGATTTCAACAGACTTTTCTACAGAAAAAAAACCCAATTTCAAACAAAAAGTAGAAATTTCTAAGAAATATTTGAATTTTCAAGAATACAGTTGCATTTTTGTTCACAAAATATGCAATATTTCTACTAAAAACATATGAACTTTAGAATGCAAAAGAAAAATTTTCAGAAGAGATATTTTTCATCCAAAAAATATTTCAGTTTACCTATTAGCAACGAAATATGAATTTTGAACAAAAGATTAATATCATACGGAAGTAGTTGAATTTTTAATCCAAAAAGATGAATTTTTAACAAAACCGTTGAATTTCAAAGAAGAAAATTATGTCGTTTCAGGAAAATTGTTCAAATTTCAACCAAATAAGAAAATTTGTAACTAAAGCACTCATTCTGGGTCAATATCACTGGTGTTCTATTAGCCAAAAGCAATAGCTATTCAACCCTTTTTCCCCTTTTGATAAGAAATTGCAAGATATGAAAATAATTTGAAAAATGATTTCCTGTACTAGAAGAAGAAGGAAAAAGAGTATTATCAAACATCTCAGGATCGCTCGCGATGAAGTTACAAAGTACAAAGAAGGGAAATAAAAAGAGAAAAGGTAAAGCACACGTTCCTCGCAATATTCCACTTACTGCAGTACATGGCATGAGGCTTCAGGCCTGCAAGAAGAGGATATTACATTAGGGCAGTAGAGGCTCATTTTACCTCATCTCTTTCCTATCCTCGCTTGCTTATATACGTACGTTTGACTTCATCTACCTTTTGTCTCGTATCTCAACTTCTTCTTCTAGACCTTTGCCATCCTGGGAAATTATACGATACACTCCCCGAACTCTTCATCATATTATCTACGCCCTCGATAAAACTTTCAGGGTAGATAACACGGCCGCTCCTCTTACTCCATCCACATCGCGAAAATTCTACTTACAATAAACACAAATTTTTTCAACTATCTAGGGAGCTTTCTAATATTACTTAAGTTTGAAGCTTTCCACGTGGGGTAATTGCTAGAGAGATTGACCAACTAACCGTATCGGACTAGTGTTGCGGAACGAGTGTGCTCTTCAAATGAGCAACAGGTGCATTCAATATTTATGTGAAATTTATCCCTTATCCTAAACATTCCTTACTCATCCTTACCATATCAATTCCTTGATCCTCGGCAGTCTTTTTTTTCTCAAATTCGAGACTTAAACCAAGCGAGTTATTCTTCCACCGAAAGGGATTAGACTCAACGGTAGGATGATAATAATTTCTCAGGTTTAGATATATCCTGTCTTTCTTTTCAGGTAGATGTTTTGGATTTTCTTTAAAAATGTAAGTGGTAAATTCATGGGAAATTTTTTATCGAAATTAATTGGAATCGAAGTAAGCCCCGGGATATCAAAGCGCTGCATATCATTCTGATTATGAACTTATATGACGAATCTTCAAAGAAACGAAGAAAGTTTTAACAATGAACTTGAATCTTCAATTGGAAATAATGACTTATCAAATTGTTCAATTATCAACAAAATCGTTGAATTTCTAACTGAATAATCAAGTTTTGAAGGAAAAAAGGTAAATTCTCGAAAAAAAATATACTAGTCGACTTTTCAACTAAAACGGATTACCCTTCAACCAAAAAAAGTTTGATTTTTAACCAAAGAGATGAAATTCCTACCAACAGAAATAAATTCTCAATTCAATCAATTAATCTTCTACCAGAAAAATGAATTTTTAAAGAAGAATTAAACTTCCAACGAATTATTTAATTTTTTAAACAAGATGATTGATATAAAAGGAATTTAATTTCGAATAAAAGACAGTTGAGTTCACCCAAAAAGAACAAGTTCTTATTCAAAGCAATGAATCTTCAACTAAAATGATGAATCTTCAACAGAAACACGAAGTTTTACCGAAGGAGCTCACTGTTCGACCAAGAAGCTGAATTTTCAATCGAGAAAGATTAATTCTCCACGAAAAATGTAATAGTTGAAGGGTGCCGATGCATAGGAACGTAATTCAATTAATTCGATACATTCAATTAATATCAGTAATTGCTCAAATTTCTTGCTTGTTTTGTTTAAAAAAAAAATAATAATAATAATGGAACTCTTTGTGTGTCTATATTTTTGTTTTTGGGAACACGCGGCAGCTTTGACAAAGATTTTCCTGAAAGGTGGTTGCTTTTTCCAGAATGTTCTGACAAAAGAATTCCTCAAAAGTTATAAATACTTTCAGGATTTTCTTTTCATGGCCTCGGAACTCCTCACTTGGTAATATAACCCAAAAAAGTGGAATTTGATTTTAAAAGTAGTTGAATTAAACCAAAGTAGATGCTAATATATGGTTCGAATATAGTCTTGATACGTGTGGGGCAATATTCACATGCTAACCCCCTCGATCTTTCCTGGAACTCCTAATAAAGTTTTGTTCTAATTGTGCAAATGCTCTAAATTTCCAAATTGTGCATGAATTCATCTTTCTAATAAACTGAAAATTAATTTGTTAACCTCAAAATATCTGTCAAAGGCTGACTTGATTTGTCAAATCCTGGAGAAGTTAGCGTAACTACAACATTGAGGTAACCACACATAACCACATACATACAGATACCCACAAAATGTTATGATTTTCGGACTCTTTGAGTGCCGCAACGTAATGATCCGTTAGAATCTACAACTATTATTATTACCGTACCATTAGGCTAAATCCTACTCGGGGTAAACGTAACTTGCCCGTTTCCAGCCTCGTTATACTACCGGGGATTATGGAACTCATATGGTAACAGTAAGTGAGGGATGTGTAGGAGAAGGGACATATTTTCGATCAATCTAGAAGTCTCGGGCTTATTCAAACAGCACGTTTGTTCCGCAACATCGCTCTGACGCGTGTCGCTGATCAATCATTCTAGCGATGACCCCAGGCGAAAAGCTCTACAAAGTTATCATACGTCAGAGTCCACAAAAAATAGATTAAGTGACTGATAATCGCAAAATAGAGACCACACTCTTTACTCTATTCAGATCCAGTGAGTATAGCTTTCCACGAGGCTTCATTAATAACCAAGATCATTCGTCGATAACCTTCTTACTCTCTATACGCCTGGACATCCTATCTTCACCTAATGTAATGTTGCATTCTGTTTTCTCATCTGTTCTTTCATGTACAAGAATTTCCCAAATATTTGAGTTAATCTTAAGACCCATAGTCTTTATGGTAGTATCTAATCTACTCAACATTCTTTGCAAATCTTGTGTTGGTATTGCTGCACCAATCTTATCATTTGAGATCACTAAGCCACGCACTTTAAAAGTACCGAGATTGACACCTTTTTCCAACCAATCATTCAGTTGTCCATTCACGCTTACCCTTCGAAGCTAACCATTGACTACATATTATTTCAAAACTCCCCAGTTTGATTCTATTCAGCTTATCAAAGACTTTTCCAGATCAACAAATGCTCAGAAAACTTATTTAATTACTTTCAGACTATATCTGAACATGATGTTCCTGACATAAACCCGCATTATCCTTCCCTGATTCTTTCTTCGGTTATCTGCATGACTTCACGAATATGTATTTTTGTGAATATTTTGCCTCTGGTGTTCAGTAAGCTGATAGCTCTTTCCGTTAAAAACTACAGATAAAACATTTGGACGATTCCATTATATTCTCATAAATGAAAATGTAAACATGAAGACTCTCTGTGCACTGCATACAAGATGAAATCACATCAATTGTCTATTTTCCAGCAAGAACTTGTAGATATCCAGAGCGGAAGTCGAATTTGTGAAACGCACTCACACCACTGAAACAGTATAGTTGCCCAGTATTCGGAGCGCATTGATCTCGCTCTCGGCAGAATAAATAAACGTCATAACTCACATTCAACAACCACGAGCAGTTCGATTCGCAATTGGAACGAGTCCAATAGCAAGCAACTTTCTAGTGTGGCGGCAGTGTCGAGTGGTTGGAATATCGCTCCCCCAATAATAACGACACCGACGCGACGCGTCGCGACGCATTCTTTGAATTAATTTTCGAGCCACTATTTTCTTCTGTTACCTCTGCATAATCTCATTTTGCACACCGGGACCAACTCCCTTCTTCTCTCGCTTCACAATGGGATAAGTGGATTACTGTAACTAGATAAAACAGGATCGCGTTTTATCGAGTTAAAGGAAACCCTTAGTTCCAGTCACTTCCAGCAGCCTAGCTTCACGTATTCTTGCCCGAACTGCGTTTACCGTATTTGCCCTAATCCTCCATCTCCAGTTTCCCTTTTTGCCCTTTCTCCTCTGCTCTGGTCCACTTCATTTATTTAATTTCCCTTACATTTCTCGCCGCACCCTCAATTTCTATTTCTTCGTGTTTCCCCACTCGCACCGAGTGAATTACCGCAATGTCATTATACCGAGTTAAGTCAACCTGGTTAGCAAGAAAATCTTTCCACCGTTTCCACTCCACTTTTAGCCATTCGTATCAAACAAACCCTACTGTTTTTCCACACCCCACGTCTTTCACACCTGATTTGCACAAGTTACGAATCCTCATTTTACCTTTTGCCTTTTGCTTTCCTTTCTCATCTTCCTCTGGTTACTTTGGCCGCACGTGTTCTTCAAATAAACGGATATAGAAATTAAATTAGATTAATTCTTATACCTATTTGTGAAAGAATTATTATGTTAGTTCTATGAAATGAGAATATTTCTGTTTTATAAAAAGATCTCGCCACAGTTTCTGTTTCAAGAATTTATCCATGCCCCTCAACCATTGTGGAGCCCAGACACCCATAGCCTCTTAACTCATGCAACCCTTCTTGTAGAGCATATTTATTTTTTGAAAATATCGCGTATGAATGTCCTCACAAACTAAGCTTTTTTCCCTTGTACGCCCCTTAGGTGACTATTTTTAACTTGTTTCGCCCTATATTCAAGTCACTCTAAAAGTGAGGAAAGTTGATTGGTAATCGATTCAAAAAATCCCACAGCTTCTAATTAAATTCTTAACTGGTCAACATCAATTAACATAAGCTAATCATACAGCATTGTTGTAGGAAGATGCAACAATTGAACATATCTACTCTACAGATGGGATCTTTTAATGGATTAGAAATGGAGAATGAACCAGTGCACCAACAAAAAATTCAACATCTTCTCATTGGGCAAATATATCAACAAAAGATCCAACATCTTCTAAAATTCTTACCAATTTAACGTAAATTAACATCAGCTAATTATACTGTACGCTTAGAAGAAGATGCAGCAATGACACACATTAAATGTACAGAAGTGATCTTTCGAAGGATTGAAAATGGAGACTAAATCAGTATACTAACAAGAAATGCAACATGTTCTAATCAAACTTTCAACTGGTCAACATCAATTAACATAAGCTCATCATGCTGTACGCTTGGAAGAAGCTACAACAATGGAACGAACCAGCTATAAAGATGGCTTCTTTCAAGGAATTGGAAATATAGACTGGACCATTATACTGGAGAAAAACAATCTAGCATTCTCTCATTGAATTTTTACCTGGTCAACATCAATTGATATCAGCTCATCATACATCAAGCTTGGAAGAAGATGCAGCAATGGAACGAATTAAATGTACAGAAGTGATCTTCCAAAGGATTGGAAATGGAGACTGAACCAGTATATCAACAAAAATTCCAACATCTTGTCATTAAATTCTTGCCTGATCAACATCAATTAACATATGCTAATCATACAGCATGATACAGATGGATACTTTAAACAAATTAGAAATCAGTAATGGACGAGTCCATCAACAAGAAGAAATCCAACATTTGCCAATTGAATTCTGACCTGGTTAAAACCAATTACCATCAGCAAATCATACAGTACGCTTGGAAAAAGATAAAATAAAGGAACAAACAAACTATAAAGATGGTTTCTTATGAAGGATTGAAAAAGAAGAATGGCCCAGTATACCAGCGAAAAACAATTCATCATTTTCTAATTGAATTTTCACCTGGTCTACATCAATGGACATTAACTAATTATACAGTACACTTGGAATAACATCCAACAATAGAATAAAACAACTATACAGATGTGACCTAGAATTCCGAAGATTAATCTGAAATGACCGATATAGAATCAACTATATCAAACAACATACTTCATCAAATCCCAGGAAATTAATTTGGCTTGGCCTAATTTTTATTTGTCACAAGCAGAGTAGATCGCACCCGATTCATCAAAACTTATCTAACTTTCAATCAATTTTCATATGATATATCACCAACAAATGAAGACGTATGTTAACGAAAATTATCAAAATATCAGAGAGATACGTTTCCGAGGGAAACTGGAACTGAATAAATCGCTGCTGAACTCGCATCAGCTTCGCTGGATAGATAAACAGTGAAGGTCTTATCGATTAACCTTTTTAAGCAATTTATCGCCGAAAGCGCCGTTCCAAATGCACATATTTGCTCACGAATCAGGCCACCATAGGTGGACCTATGATTAATGCTTTTACAAAGTAACATACATGTTGCACTCATCCAGTAATGACAGAGAGAGATCATTTATTATTGCTCCAATGCATTTCCTTATCAGTTGGGTAATTAATAAACTGAGATGTCGTTCATCAACTACGTTTCCAATTTTTTGCTATTTTTGACCCCCCCCCCCACCCCCGCGCAACCGGTGAGTAACCTAGACCGAAATTCTCTCAAAACAGGGTCAATGGAGTGATTTTATAACAAAAATAAGGAAATATTCGGGGGATAGAAGCTTTTAAATAATATTAATGTAAATACCATACTGAGCTCAATATAAAACATTTTGCCTTCTTAGGATTTTTAAATTTTTTACGAAGGACACGAATTTTGACCCAAAAAGTTAATTTTTCACCAAGAAGATGAATTTTCAACAAAATAATTGAACTTATAACAAAATACTTTACTTTTTAAGCCGAAAGATGAAAAATTTTGAAGACAGGTGAATTTTAACAAAAAACTTTATTTTCAACCAAAAAGTTGATTCTTTTAACATAAACAAAAATTTGTCCAATTACAAGGACGGATTTTTTACAAATCGTTAGATTTTCAACCCGAAAAGGTGAATTTTTAACCCCAAGAATTAAATCTTCAACAAAAAAAGTTAATTTTCACCTAAGAAAGATTACTTTTCTACCAAGAGACGAATTTTTAATCAATCGTAATAAACGAAAAACCCGAATCTTTCAACAAAGTGTTTGAATTTTCTAAACCAAAGAAAAAACTGACTTTCGACAAAAAAGTTTGATTTTTAATGAAAATATGGATTTTTTCACCAGAAACATTAATGTTCTACCAAAAGATGAATTTTCAACAAAACAAATGAATTTTCAAAGAAAGTAAATGCATTTTCAACAAAATAAATGAATTTTCCAGAAAGTTGTTGAGTTTCGAAGAGAAAAAGGCGAATTGTCTAGAAAACAGTTGAATTTTCAATCCAAAAATAAAATTTGTCCAAAACAAAAGTTAATTTTTGACAAAATAGTAAAAACATCTTTCAAATAGTTGAATTTATATAAAAGTATTTTCATTTTCAACCAAACATTAGAATCAACAATAAAAATTAATTTTTCACCAAATTGTTGAATATTCAAGCCAAGAAGATAAAATTGTCTACAGAATAGATTAATTTTTAACCTGAAAGTATGAATTTTTAACTAAAATGATGAATCTTTAACCAAAAAAATGAATTTTTAACAAAGCAGTTCAAATTTGAAGAAGGTAGTCGATTTTTCAGCCAATTAAGATGAATTCTAACAAAAAAAATGTAATATGAAAATATAAGAAATTTGAATCCTTGACTAAACCAGATTAATTTTTCACTAATGAGTTACATTTTCAACCGGAAGGGATTAAATTTCAACCGAAGGAGATAAACTTGCAATTAGAAAAGGCGAACTTGCAACAGAAGCGTTGAATTTTCAGCAAGGAAAGATTTTTCTGTCAATAGAGAACAAGAATTTTTAATAAGTTGTTTAATTTTCAAGCCAGAAATACGATTTTTTCATAAATGAGTTTAATTTCTAACCCAAAAATATAAATGTTGAACAAAAATGTTAGTTTTCAATGAAAAAATTCAGTTTTCCACCAAGCGAAACTTTACCAACAAAAAAGTAAATTTTTTAGGAAGCAGTTAAATTTTCAATCAGACATTTCAATTTTAAACCAAAAGAGATAAATCATGAATCAATAATGTCATAATTGAATTTATAATTATAGAGGAATAACTTTTAATAAAGAAAGATAACTTGTCTGCCAGAGATGAATTTTCAATCCAAAAGGACAAATTTTCGATGAAAAATGAAGAATTTTCAACAAAATGATTAATTTTCCAAACAAAAGATATTTTTAATATAATTTTCAACTTAAATGATGAATCCTCGGACTAAAAAATTAATTTAAACAAAAGTAGTTCAACTTTCAACCAATAAGTTGAATTTTTGACCAAAAAATATGACTTATTGACAAAATAACTGCGTTTTCAATAAAATTAAATATATTTTCAATGAAATAGTAGAATTTTCAAATATCCAAAAATATTAAGAATTTTGAGAATGATTTATAATTAATTTATATAATAGTTTAATGGAATAAAGGAAAATTGATATCGTAATTTGAAGAGATGAAGGGAAGTAGCGTGGCGCGGATACAAAATACCTTTGCATCTCCTATGAATACTCTCTGATTGAGAGAAAATCGATATATCGTAAATTGAAACTTCCACTATTACTTGAAGTATAATATCAATTTTCACGGATCAAAATCTTTTCAAAATAGGGGTAATTGGGCGATTTTTCACAAAAATAGGGGTAAAATAGGGGTAAAATGGGGGAATAAATTATTTTTTCAATAAATTTGATTATCATATCACCATATTGCATTCAATCTGTCAAAATATATTGCATTTTCTACAAAATAGTTTAGTTATCTACGGAAAGAGATGAATTTTCAACGTAAGAGTCAAGTTTTCAAGCTAGACGTTAAATAATTGAGGAATCAGCAGGTAAATGTTTAACCATAAACAAAAAAAAGTTGAATTTTTAACCACATAATTGAATTCTTGACCAAACAAATGAATTTCCAAGCTAAAAATGTGTATTTTTCACCAAATAGTTAAATTCTTAACAATAAAATAAATCAATTTTCGACCAAGCAGTTGAATTCACTACGGAAAAGATTAAATTTCAAGCAACACGGAAAAAAATACTTTGTCAATGTAAAAAAAAAATTGATACTTCAACAAAATAAATTTGTAAAGATTGGACTATTAAAAAAAATGGGTTAAATTAACAAAGTTGGCATTGTTAGGAAAATCTTTGTAACAGTGACAAAGTTATTTGTTTATATAATATAATATATAATTATTAAGAGATATTTTTAATTTTAATAAATAATGTTTAATGTAACAAATAATCCTGTTTGTCAGAGTAACAAATAACTTTGTTAGTTATGAATTGGTTTCATGGTAACAATGTGAGTTTGTTATTTCAGTAAACAGGTTTTGTTATAGAATTAACAAAGTTGGCATTGTTATTTTAACTATGTTTTATTTGTCAATATAATCATGTCATTTGATAAAACAACATTATTTTAAGTAACAAATTATTAGATTTTTAATATGACAAAGCCTTTTTTTCCGTGAAGAGAGAGAAATTTTCATCAAAACAATTGAATTTTCCACCAAGTAGTAGAATTTCCAGCCAATTTGTCGAAATTTCAAGCAAATTGTTACATTTTCAACCCAAGAAGATGAAGTTTGAACCAGATGGTCGGATTTTTAAGGAAAAAGATAAATTTTTAACCAAACGGTTGAATTTGCATTTAAAAAACATGAATTTTACACACAAAAAAAGGAATATTAAAATTTTTAGTTTGGAAAATTTTTTTTTTTTTTAATAAAGAAGTTTTAATATAATAGTGACATTTTCAAATATGAAGATGAATTCCTAACTGGAATGATGAACTTTTAACGAAAAAAATTAAATTTTAAACAAAGTCTTTCAGCTATCAACCAAGTTGTTGAATCTTCAATCCAAACAAATGAATCCTCATGAGGATGAAAATGAAAAATGTGATATTATAGTTGATATTTAAAACAAAAAAGATCTTAATTTGAAATCCGAAATGGTTAAAATAAAAAAAAATGAATTTTCAACTAAAAATTTTATAGTTGATATTTCAACCTAAGAAGTATTTTATGTTGAATAAAAAATAGTTGAATTTATGACCAAATAGTTAATTACTCAACCTACAAACATGAATTTAAAAAAAAAATAGTTGAATTTTCATCTTAAAAAGATAATTTTTCAACCAAATGTTTAAATTTTTAGTTAAGAAAATAAATATTAGAGAAAAAACGAAATAGTTCAATTTACTGTGAAAAATTAAGTTTTACAAAAAAAAGTATTTTCAACAAGGAATTGAAATATTAAACCCAAGAGATGAATTTTGAACAAAAAATGTAAAAGTTGATCTAAAAAAAGATGAATTCTGAATGAAATACGTAGTAACAAATATTTGAATTTTCAACAAGAAAAAAAAAGAATTTTCAATAAAAACGTAAAAGAGGTGAATTCTGGAGGAAAAATGTAAAAGTTGACATTTCAAAAAAAAAAGATCTTATTCCTGTCTCTGAAATAGTTTAATTCAATCAGAAAAAATTATTATCAACGACAAGTTTAATGAATGTATTTCACAATAATTAAATTTTCAATCTATAAACATGTATGTTCAACGAAAAATTGAAATTCTCAAATAAAGAATACCAATTCGAACGAAATAGATACATTTTCATATTAAAATAAATAAATATTCATCCAATAATAAAATAGTTCCATTTTCATCTGAAAGAATTTATTTAAAAAATAATTATTAACAAAGAAGTGAAATTTTCAACTAGAGAAATGCATTTTCAACTAAACCGGAGAATCTTTGACAACAACAAAATAAATATTTTACAAAGGAGTTTAACTTTCAACCAAGTAGCTTAATTTTCATCCGAAAAATATAAATTTTCAACAACAAAAAAATACAGTTTGTTTCCACCAAATAGTTGTTCTTTCAACTAGAAAGGATGAATTTCCATCAACAAATAAAATAGTTGAAGTTGAAGAAAATTAAACAGAAAAAAGTATTTGCAACGAAATGGTAATTTTCAAACAACAAAATAAATTTTCAACAAAATGGTTTAACATTTAACCAAGTACTTGCATGTTCAACCAAAAAATATGATTTTCAACAAAAAAAAGTAACAGCTGAATTTTTAACTAAAAACAATCAATTCTCAACTGAAAATGGATCATTTGAATTTTTAGTTCAAAATATTAATTTTCTATCAAGCAAGAGTAATTTTCAATAAAATACAAGATTTTTCAACAAGATGGTTAAATTTTTTACTAAAAGCGAATAATTTCCAACGAAAAATAGAATAGTTGAATCTTCTTTATTCATAATGTGTCCCCTAAGGGTTTACATGACTTCCATTTCATACAACACTTCCTTCTACATGTTTTATAAAATCTTATCCTTACTATTTACAATTATTTACACCTATTTATACCTATTTACATAAAATCTTACATCGAACTCCTTAATTCTATTTTTGACGCAAGCGCAATTTGGGACGTGTTAGCGAACGAGTGAGCGAGTGATCGAAAGCGAGAGTGCAAGCGAGAGAGAGAGCGGTAACGCAAACGCATCTTAATTTACTTATACTATTACATAATCATTACTTACAAATCTTAACGCTTCTTATTTAAGCGGCTTCCGTTTCCTTTTTCTTTCACTTCTCTTGTACCTCCATTTTACCATTTTTTGCATCCATTCTTTCATTCTTTTTCAATTGCTCCCCTAGCATCCTCTAACTCCTTCATCCATTCTTCCCCCAAACCATCCTCCCCTAAAATCTTTACCACATTCTCTTGCCAGCTTCCTTTATCTTCCATTCCTCTCCTACATCCTTCCCATACATGCTCCCATGTTTCCTCTTCCCATTCACATATTCTGCACTTCCTGTTATCATTCTTTTCCCAATACATACTTGCCCTTACCTCGTTTCCCAATCTAAATCTTGCTAGTCTTGTCCATCTTTTCTCTCCCCATCCCTTTTCTAAATACTTTGGTACTCCTTCCTTTTTTATCATCTTATACCATATATTATATTTTGATTCCTCAATCATCCCCCATCTTTCTATTAATTGTCTTTCTCTCTCCCTTTTTTCCACTTCTTCATACTTGACTCCAGTCCCGTCTTCTATATCTCTAGCCTCAAAGAACTCCCTCCTTTCTTCCTCCCATCTCGTTAATTCAATCGCCCTCCCTCTCCTTTCTTCTACCTCCATCAAACACCTTCTCGCTAACTCCCCTCCTTTTCCCTCCCTCAGCTTCGTCTCAAAATTCCATGCCCTCTTTCCTGCTCTAGTACTTAATTTATCCCTTTGCGCTTCTTCTCTCACCATATATCCCGGTGTCCTCCAGTCTACCCCTAGCGTCCACCTTATATACCTTTCTTGTAAACTTTCAATCTCTTTCCTTTCTTTCCATCCCCATATCTCTGCTCCATAACCTAATACCGGCCATACCAGCGTATCAAATAACCACATTCTCCTTCTCCAATTTTTCTTGAATCTTCTTTTTCCTATTCCCCATATCTGTTTCATTACCCCTGCTGCTTTTTTTATCCTTTCTCTTATATGAGCTCTATGATCTCCATTTGCTTTCAAGGTATATCCCAGATACTTAAATTCTTTTACTTCTTCTAATTTTTTCCCCTTCCATCTTCCCTTCCATTCTTTTTTTCTTCCCCCTCCTTTTCTAAACCTCATTATCTTTGTCTTTTCTACATTTAAATTCAACTTCTTTCCATCTAAGTATCTCTCTAATCCGGTAATTAAGCCCGCCATCCCTTCTTCATCCTCTGCCATCAACACTATATCGTCTGCGTATGCCAGTGCATATATATTTTCGTTCCCTATCCTAACTCCTCCCCACCCTTTTCTCTTCATTTCTTCTTCCAAGTCTGATATTAATATATTAAATAAAAGCCGGCTCAGAGGACATCCTTGCCTTACCCCTCTCACCAACCAGAAACTA
>CAKNXH010000731.1:177193-201900 GCA_932178445.1 Andricus quercusramuli | reverse complement strand
CCTCTCTACCCTACCCTGCTACGGCACGCTACGACCAACCTGGTCCTCCCACCCTGTCACAAACCTCAACAAACAAATCTGTCTTGATTCCCAAAAATATCCTCACCCCCTTGTCAATCTTTCAATCTCTCAATCAACCCCTCACAAACGAACCCCTCCACACACATCCACAAACCACTCACCTCAAATTTCACCACAATTATCAGAAAAACTCAGCACCAAATTTCACCACTGCCACACACTTTCACGCGGGAAACGGAAGAATAGTTGAATCTTCAGACCAAAAACTTCCTTCTAACAAAAAGAAAAAAAACGAATTTTTATCATAATAGGTGAACTTTTAACCAATAAGATGAATTTTAAACAGAAAAGTTCAAATTTGAACGAAATAGTTGCGTTTTTAAACAACGAGGATGAATTTTCAACAAAGAATGCAATAGTGGAATTCTCAACGAAAAACCAACAATTTTCAACCTAAAAGATAATAGTTAAATTCTCAGTTAAAAATAGAATTCAACTGAGAAAACGATTTTCCAAGAAAATAATTGAACCCTCAACCAACTAAATGACTAATGGACAAAATATTTGCATTTCTTAAAAAACAAGAAAAAAAGAATTTTCAACCGAAGAGTGAAAGTTTTAATCAAAAGGGATGAATTCTGAACCAAAAATATAATAGTAGATTCTTCATTTAAAAAGGATGACCTTTAATTTAAAAAATACTTAAATTTTTATATTTGTATCTGATGATTCAGTTCTCATTTGAGTGGGAAATCGGAAAAAATGTGAAGTTTCTTGAAAATAGTATAAAAAAAAATTAATTCCAAAAAGGCAAGAAGAAGGCAAATAATTTCTAATTTATGAAAAAATATCATATACCGTCTCAAATATTTATAACTAATTTTGAAAGCATTCCTTCAGAAACATAAATCTCTTGATATTTTCACCTTCCAATATGTCAGAGGAATTTGTCGAGCCCCACACAAGTGGACACGGACAGGAAGCGAAGGTCGATTAATAAAAGGACATTAGGGAGGGAATAATTCTGCATTAACGGGATATCGAATTTCCCCAAGAATTTTTTTCTCCTCGCGAATGTAGGTTTATTATATATAACCGCATTCTACACGTGACTGGAGGGTCGCGACCCTAAAAGTCGTTCCAGCACATAAAACGCGTTGCCTCACCCGCAGCTTTTAATCTCACCCTGTGCAGTCTCTCTATTCGTCGAAGCAATAATATCCGCACCGAAGAAGGACGATCCTGAACAGGGTTTTTTTTCCGTTGATAATCCTCCGGGGGCCCCTCCCCCACTCTGAAACACCATACGCCGGAGTAGATCGAGTCTATCTATCCGCATGTCCGCAGGGTAGTTTATTATTCATTGGGGCAGCATCCCCGGCTCGGATAAACGGCGCATTGTTTATGCATTAGCCAACCCCATTCCCAATCTCTCGATTTGCCCATTGAGTCCACTCTAACTTTTCTCACGTCCTCGATCACCCAACTACCTCTAATAATTTCAACACCTTCTCTATTTCTAAAGGGCCATACTTGACCCTTGGTATACACACTATGGTTTTATAGCGAGGTATACACACTGGGTTAGGTTCACTTGGCAAACTTTGACAGCTCACATCTTCGTTCCTAATTGAACAATTTGGTTTTCTTTTTTGAGTTTTTATGGAGAAACTCCTCAAGAATGGAACCGCACGAATTTAAAAGTGGTCAACATGGAAAAACATATACATATTTTCAAATAAAGAAACACATCTTGAACATTTTTGTGAAAAAATTACGTTTTTTCTAAAAGGCTGATGTTTACATAAAAATCAAGATAAATAGGCTCAAATACTGATGAATGAAAAGCTCAAGATTTGTACTTTAAAACTGTGTTTTCGGTTTCTCCATATTTTCTGGAAAACATATTTGTTTAGTGATTCGAAAGAAGACAAATTTTGGTTCCGCGCGGATAAGGCATGCTACCAGAATACTCAATTTCTCGGCAAAAATTAATGATTTGAACTACATATGTACCTTAACGTTCACGATTATATTCTGAAATACTGCATATATTGTTATAAAATTCTTAAAGTTATTTGAAAAACGCAAAAGTTTAAACAAATACTCAATTTTCCACATTGCTCACAAATTTTAGCAGTGTGTCCTTCTTCTTCCTCCTCTTCGGCATTCGTCTCTGAATTATTTGGGTTGCGTTCGTGTGCTTCATCGTCTGTGCATACACACACAGAAACAATAAACTCAGGCACACGAATTACACTTTTTACTTTCAAGATAAGCTATGAACATTACAAATGTACAAATAAAATAACATTTGCTTACATTTATATTTTTCTGTTTTTCTGGATTTTGTAACACCGTATACACACTGGGTAAAAAAATACCCGAAGAGAAAGTTTCGAAGTCCTTTAGCAGTTTTCGAGACACTGAAGCTGGTAAGCCAGCTCTGCCTAGTACAGGCCCATAACCCCCCCCCCCCCGGGTACAGGTCCACACTTATTCTTGTTTCGAAATAACAGATCTTGCAAAATCGCGCCGGGTTAGCGTAACCCAGTGTGTATACCAAGGGTTAAATCCAGTATGGGGCCGTACTTAAATTACGTAACGGATTATAGGGCCACTCTGAGACCCCTCCTCCCTACTCCTGTAACAAACTGTGACCAAATGTTTGTCCCCCCCCCCCCGCTCTTCCTGTACGTAATTTTAAAAATTCCCTTATTTTTCCTTGTTTAATTTTTCATTTTCCTGGATCATTAATATTCAAATACCAGCATTTTAATCTTGAAATACAATTCCACATAGAATATTTTATAAGCGGAATAAAACACGATTTCAGATTGAAATTTGAAATTTTCAAATTTATCAATTTATTTTGGAAGAAAAAATGTATTTTCTACCATAAAAGAAAGCTTTTCAACGAATACTTGAATTTTCAACCTGAAAATATAAATTGTCAAGAAAAAGCATCATACTTTATATTTTAATAAAAAAACATGCAATTTATAGACAAAAATAAGTTTTTTTAAACCAAAAAGACGAATTTTCAACGAATAAATATAAAATTTTACCTACTTTGATGAACCGTCAAGCCAAAAGACGAATCTTCTCTACAAAAATTAAATTTACAAAAAAAAAATATGAATTCAGCAGAAAATTGTTTTTCCACGAAACTGATGCATTTTTACCAAAGAAAAATTAAATTTGAAACCTAGAAAACTAGTTATTTTTTTTCACCAAAAGAGGAGAGTTTTCAACTAAAAAATATTAATCTTAAATAACGGAAAAGTTACATTTTCATTTGAAAAATTAATTTGAATCAAAACAAACATTATGAATTTTCAACTAAAAATGTTAAAGTTGATATTTCAACCTAAGAAGTATTTGATGTTGAATGAAAAATAGATGAATCCAACCAAAAAGAGGAATTTTTAAGAACATAGTTGAATTTTTTACCAAGTAGTTGAATTTTCGTCTTAAGAAGATAAATTTTCAACCAAATATTCTTTTTAGTTAAAAATATATATATTAGAGAAAAAACAAAATACTTCAATTTACAGAGAAAAATTAAGTTTTCAACAAAAAAAAAACGTATTTTCAACAAGGAATTGAAATCTTAAACCCGAGAGATGAATTTTAAACAAAAAATGGGAAAGTTTATATAAAAAAAGATGAATTCTTAATGAAAAACGTAGTAACAAATATTTGAATTTTCAACAAGAAAAAAAAAGAATTTTCAATAAAAAAGTAAAATTTCTAATCAAAGAGGTGAATTCTGGAGGAAAAATGTAAAAGTTCACATTTCAAAGAAAAAAAGAAGATTTTATTCCTGTCTCTAGAATAGTTTAATTCAATCAGAAAAAATTATTATTAACGAAAAATTTAATAAATGTATTTCACAATAATTGAATTTTTAATCTATAAACAGCTATTTTCAATGAAGAATTTAAATTTTTTAATAAATTTTGAATCCAAAAAAAGACTTCTCCACGTAAAAGTTAAATTTTTAGCCACAAACATAGGCTTCAATCAAAAAAATGAATTTTAAAGATTTTAGATAAATTTCCAATTAAAAATATAACTTCAAAAAAAATTATTTTTCAACAAAATGATTCAACCAAATCTTTCAAATAAAATCGTTGGATACTCAAGCGAAGAAAAACAATTTTTAACTAAAAAGTTGCATTTTCATTTTAAAAAATAAATACATTTTTATCAAAGCGGATGAATTTATGAATCGAAAATATAAATTTAAAAAATAGTTAAATTTCCGGTTAAAGGAATTCAGTTGACTTTTTACGAGCAAAATATAAATTTTTAACCAAGAAATAAGTTTCTACGGAGAAAATTGAACTTTCAATCCAAAAGGACGAATTTTTACCCAAAAAGACAAATTTTTAGCAAAAAACGATGACTTTTTAACAAAATTGTAGAATTCTCTACCCAGTAGTTGCATTTTCATTCAAAAAAGATGAAATTCGTACTGAAGCAGATGAATTTTCAATAAAGAAAGGACAATTTTTTTTTAAATTTGAACTTTGATCCACAAAAGCTGTCAGTTCAGTTTTTACCGCCAAAATATGAATTTCAAGCAAAAGGTAAATTTCCTACGAAATAGTTAAATTTTCAACAAAACAGTAGAATTTTGAACAAAAAGTATGACTTTTGAAAAAAATGTTTTTATTAACAACCAAACAGTTGTATTTTTATCCAAGAAAGATGAAATTCCTCTCAAGACAGATGCATTTTTAATTTAAAAAAAAAAATAAAATAAAAAAATGAATTATTATCTCGAAAAGATTATAGTTCCATTTTCAACACTAAAATATTAAATTGAACCAAAAAGTAAATTTTCTACGAAGAAGTTCATTTTTCAACAAAGCAGCAGAATTTTCAACTAAAAAGTATCACTTTTTAACAAGATTTTTAAATTTTTAACCAAACAGTTGAATTACTGAATCTTCAACCAAATATTTGCATTTTCATCCAAGAAGTGTGAAATTTCTACTAAATCAGATGAATTTTCAAATCAAAAGATCAAGTTTAAATAACATTTATTTCTATCAAAAAAAGATTTTAGATCGTCTATTCAACATGAAAATATGAATTTTCAGCAAAAAAAATTAAATTTCCAACAAAAGTAGGTAAATTTTCAACCAAAGAGATAAACCTTCTTCAAAAAAAAAAAAAATCAAAAAATAGTTCAGCTTGTACCCGCGGGGTTGAATTTTCAGTTGAGAAAGATCAATTCTCTACAATATAGTTAAACTTCCTAAAAAAGATGAATTTTCAACTAAAAATAATGAATCTTCAACGAAAAAGTGATTTTTCAACAATGTCGTTTAACCAAAATTTCAAAATCAAATAGTTGAATCCTTAAGCAAACAAGATTAATTTTCAAAAGAAATCGTTGCATTCGTATCCAAGAAAGATGAAATTTTTACTAAAACTGATGAATTTCTTAATCAAAAAAAGAAATTTTGAAAAAGATCGAATTTTCATTCAAAAAAGATTTTAGTGTGTCTTTTCAACATTTAAATATGTTTCGAATAAGAAGAAAATTTTGTTCGAAGATACTTGAATTTTTAACCAAAGAGTTGAATTTCTAAAAACAAAAAAAAAGACTTTTTAACAAAATTATTGAATCTTCAACCAAATAGTTGCATTTTTATCCAAGAAGATGAAATTTCTACTACAATAGACGAATTTTCAAATCAAAAGTTCAAATTTAAAAAAAATTTGAATTCTCATAAAAAAAAAAATTTTAATTCGTCTATTCAACTTTAACAAATTTGTTGAATTTTCAACCAAGTAGTTGCCTTTTTGAACCGTTACGTAATTCAAGTACGGTCTCCAATGTTTATCCAATTGTTAAAATTTTCACCATTTTTACCATATTTATGAGGGGGCGGCGACTCTCCGAGTACAAAACATTAGTCAAAATAGTTCCGTAGCCCATTAGGCCGTTCAAATCGCCCCCTTCTATCATTTTTTCACTATAAAACTATCCTCCCCGTCATTACCTTCCATCTCATCCTGTATCAAATCTCGCCTCGGCTCGAGTCTTGTCTCGAACCATGTCTCGAATCGCGTCTCGAATCACGCCTCGGGCCTCGTCTCGAAACTTGTCTCGAGATTTATATTACATTTTATCAGCGATTACTATAATTACAATCATTCCTAAAAATGCTGCAGTTATTGAAAAATCTAGGAACGTGAATAAACAATTTTAAATAAATTAAACAAGGGTAATTTGGATTTTTGTGAATAATTTTTATGAACAAATCTACTTATATCGAACTCTTCATCATGGAGAATTATTCTTCTCTGAAAAGTATTTTTTCCCATTTCAGAAATAATAATTTGATGCAGTTAGTGATGAATTCGAGACGATTTCGAGAATTTTCGAGATTTTTTCGAAACATGTTCAGGTGAACTTAAAACTTTATGAAGATCGAGAATCTCAAATAAAAAGTTCCGAGATTCTCGACTCGAGATCTCGAAACTTTGCATTTGAGATTCTAGATGTGTATGAAGTTTTGAGTTAACCTGAACATGTTTAAAGAAAATCTCGAATTTTCTCGAAATCGTCTCGATTGCATCACTAGATGCGGTAAATAGCCATTGAGAATAGAAAACTTTTTTTTTCTGTCAAGTCACTTTTTTCATCTTAGGAATAATATTATTTCACAAAAAATTTCCAGTCGGCCGGATATTTTATTAATTATCACAGTTTTCATCAATTATTGTAAACAACTCATTTGTTCATAAGAATTGTTGAAACCAGTGATATGTAATGAAGTTGTTCAACGGCAATGCATTATTATAGAACAGTCTTCTTTTGATAAAACAAAACAAATTTTTGAAACTGTTGTAAAATTGTATTATAAATAAATCTTCAAAAATCATTCCAGGAACTATATTTCTTGAAGAGTGTATTTCAAAGCAGCCTCGTTTTTCCAATAAATTGAGTAGAGCTTGCAAATTCAGTCTATAAAAATCTAATGTTTCGTAAAAATGCAATGTCGATAAAATAGATAAAGTCCATTACATCAGACGACTTTTCATCTTCCATGTGAACAACGTCTTTTATTTCAGATCAAGAATCAAGTGGGATTTTTATCAGTAATATTTATTTTTTAGTACTTTGCTTGCTAGTTTAAAGAAGATGAATTTTTGTCAGAATTGATTAATTTTCATTTAACAGTATGATTTCTCTGATATGCTGAAGAGGATTTAAAAATAAAAACGAATCAATTTTGAAGGACTAAAATTCGAATTTCTAAAATTTTGAAAATGCTGAATTTTAAATTTCCATAATTGAAAGCTCTTTAATTTCAAATACTGGCGATTTAAGGTTCTACAAGTTAAAAGAGTTGAAATTTAAAATTCTTGTATTTTAAAAATATGTAATTGCAAATTATTGAATTTCCAAGATTTATATTTGAGAGAAAAATTTAAACTTTGAAACATTTCGTATTCTTGAATTGCTAAATTTCAAAGATTGGCAATTTAGCTGTTTCCGTTTGAACGATTTTCGATAAGAAATTTTCCAATGCTCAAAACTTACAATAAAGAACTATCTAATTTCAAAGTTAATCTCGGTGTACCGTAAAGTTCAACATTTCTTGATCTTTAACTTGATTTGAAAATTTGACGAAGAGGGCCCATTGATTATTGCAAAAAATTTCAGAGGAAAAATATAAGCGTCAATAATATGGAAATAGTGTTGAGTCATAATTGTTTATTTATATGTAGTTATTTACATATTTTGGTTTCTTCTCTCGCTTTGAACAAAAGCTGTAGTATTCATTCAATTAAAATTCTGGAAAGCTAATTCTGTTTTCTAAAAGGCTCTTTGAAATTCTGTTTGTCACGTTCTAAAGAAATAATGTTCAGGAAATTGTTAAATTCGAAAAATGGGTAACCTAAAATAATTGTACTATTATTTCTAAATGAAATAGTCTAGTAGGCTAGCAATCACGTGACGCAGGCCAAAGACGCGAGCGGAAGCCAAAGAAGCGTGCGGGAGCCAAAAACGCGTGCGGGAGCCAAAAAGGCCTGCGGGAGCCAAAGACGTGTGCGGGAGCCAAAGACGCGTGCGGGAGCCAAAGACGCGTGCGGGAACCAATGACGCGTGCGGGAGCCAAAAACGCGTGAGGGAGCCAAAGACGCGTGCGGGAGCCAAATAAGCGTGCAGGAGTCAAAGAAGCGTACAAGAACCTATCATGCATTCACACCACAAACATAAAAATTATTCGTATTCAGTGGAAAGTTCAAATAATTCAATTTCTAAACAAATAGTTGAATTTTCAGTATAAGAAGATTCATGTTTAAACAATTGGTCGGATTTTCAATCAAAAAAAATGGAAATTCAATTAAATATTTGGATGTCAAATAGAAAAAAAAACATTTTTTTCAGAAGTAATTCGAATTTTAATAAATAAAGTTCATTTTAACCAAGAAAGAAGACTTTTCTACCATGAAAAATGAATTTTTAACAAAAGGGTAAAGTATTTAAGCTGAAAGTCGGATGTTCAAAAAGCATTGGATTTTGAAATCGGCAAAAATGAATTTGTAACAAAAAAAAAACTTTCAATCAAGACAGATAAATTTTTAATAAGATCGTTGAATTCTCAACCAAGAAGTTTGACTTTTAATAAACAAGAATAATTTTCAATCCACATAGGCGATTTTTTAAAACAAATTATATGAATTTTCCAGCAAATAGTTGAATTTTCAATCGAAAAGTTTAATTTCCACCGAGCAAGATTAATTTTTTACCCAAAATAAAGACTTTTCAATAGAATACATGAATTTTCTACAACAAAAAATTGAATTCTTGAACTTATACAATATACAGGATAAAGTTTCAACCAAAAATGGAATACCAAGAAGATAGATTTTCCACCCAAAAAAGACGAATTTTGCACAAGATTCATGAATTTTCAACGAAATCGTTTAATTTTGAAGACAAAAAGATAAATTATCTACAAAAAGTTGCATTTCCAACCCAAAAATATGATTTCTCAACCAAAAAGTTTAATGTTCCACCAAAAACTTCAATTTTCTATCAAACCTTAGAATTTTTAATATAAAATTTCTTTTAGAAGTGAATAGTTGAATAACCAGTTATAATTATAAATCCCAAATTGAACAATTAATCGTTTTACAAAATAATTAATCTTCAACTCAAATAATCGACTTTTCGACGGTTGATATTTCAACCAAATAATTGTATTTTTAACGAAAAGGATACATTTTCAACGAAAAATATGAAATTTGAACCAAAAAGTTGAAATTCCTAAGAAAAAGGTAAATTTTTAACCAAATAGTTCAACTGTTAACTGAAAGAAATGAAACTTTTACAAAAAATGGCATAGTTTAATTGTCAGTTCAAAAAACTTATTTTCGGCCAACGAAACCAATTTCCATCAAAATAATTAAATTTTCAACTGAAGAGATGAACATTCAACTAAAAAAATAAATTCCTAAAAAAGTCTTCGAATTTTTGACAAAAAAGAAACATGTTACGAATTAGGTGAATTTTCAACTAAAAAGATGAATTTTCTATTAAAAGAAGACAAATTTCCATTTAAAACATATATCTTGAAAATAATATATAGTTTAATGTTCAGATGAAGAAATAAGTTTTTAAGCTAATAAAATAAATTTTCAACCAGATGGTTAAATTTGCAACCAAACAAATGAATTTTCAACCCAACAGATGTAATGAATACACAAACAAAAATTTACAAAAAATGTAATATATTCAAATTTTCAGTTAAAATAATTAATTTTTTAATTTTCATGTAAAAAAATCAATTTTCAATTTAAAAAATAACTTTTCACGAAGTAAATGAAAATTTCATTAAAAAAGATTAATTTTCTACCAAAACAGAATAAATTTATGAAAGTACATGAATTTTCCATCAAAATTGTTTACGTTTATGGAATTTTCAACCCAATAGTTGCATCTTCAACCAAAAAGGTTGATTTTCTAAAAAAAAAAATATACATTTTTAACTAAATGGATGAGTTTTCAACTAAAAAACATAAATTTTCAGCAAAGTATAGAATATTTTAATTTTTAGTTAGAGAAATAACTTCTTAGGCAAATAAAATGAATTTTTAACTAAACAAAGGAATTTTTCACTACAAACATTTAATTTGTTCGAAAGAGAATCTCGATAAGAAATTGAGTTGAATTTTGAGTTTGAAAAATTAGTTTTTGATAAGGAAGAACGGTTTTTCTACCAAAGAAATTAAATAAAATACATGAATTTTAAATAAAAAGGTTAATTTTCTACCAAAAAAAAAAAAAACCTTCAACAAAATAGGTAAATTTTCAACTAGAAAAGATAAAATTTCAACAAAAAATAGATTAGCTAAATTTTCAGATAGAGAAATAGGTTTTCAAGTAAATAACTTAAATTTCAACGTTCTCAAATAATATAAGATTTTCTGTCAGGTAATTCTTATTATTCAGTTGTATTATTTCTTTCTGAATCGCGAATCAAACTATAATGAATTTATATGAATAATTCATATTTTTACATCTAGATCAATCTAAAATATCTACACCTTATTATTATGTATCTATCTACCTTACACCTATCTACCTTATACCTATACACCTTATACCTATACACCTTATACCTATATACCTTATACCTATATACCCAGATACACACTACTATTTTCCAACCGAGTCACTCAAGCCTACCCCGGAAAGGAAATGGCCTAATGGTACAATAATAATAATAAAAAGTAAAAGAAAAAGTAAAAAGAAAAAAATTAATAATGTACAAAAATGATAAAAACAGGAAAAATATAAGCGTAAATAATATGAAAATAGTTTTGAGTTATAATTGTTTATTTACATGTAGTTATTTACATATTTTTGTTTCTTCTCTCGCTTTGATCAAAAGTTGTAATATTCATTCGATTAAAATTCAGAAAAGCTCATTCTGTTCCTTGAAAGGCTTTTTGAAATTCTATTTGTCACTTTTTAAAGAAATAATATTGAGGAAATTGTTAATTTAAAAAAATGACTAACTCGAAATAATTGTACTGGTATTTCTAAATAAAACAGGATAGTAGGCTAGCAAGCACGTAACGCAGGCCAAAGACGCGTGCGGGAGCCAAAGACGCGTGCGGGAACCAACAACGCGTGCGGGAGCCAAAGACGCGTGCGGGAGCCAGAGACGCGTACGGGAGCCAAAGACGCGTGCGGGAGCCAAAAACGCGTGCGGGAGCCAACAAAGCGTGCGGGAGCCAAAGACCCGTACGATAACCTACATATATTACGTTATAGTCCGGGAGCTGGCTATACTTCCCGTAGCCACTTTCACCTCCCCTCGATAACTTTGTTGATATCTATGTTTTTTGATGCGGAGAATCGATTTTTCGTAGTTGTCAGTTCCAAAACCCATCAGTTTTTTGATTATTAACAATTTAATTGTTTAATTGCTCACGAATTTTTATCTATAACACATAGCGAAATTCTGATCGGACAAGTTGATTCCAATTTTCAATACGAACACTTTCCACTTTTGATTTTTGAAAAATATTCATTGGAACCAAAGTTGCATGCAAATTAGTGCAAAAATACTGCAAATATGCGCTCTTTCCTCATTCGATCGATCATATCTCGGCTTCTAATAATGCAATTTGAACTTTTGACCATTCATTTTGAAAAAAATACTTTACCCTTGAGAACGAGTCTACCCACGTATTGTTTAAGTGATTTGAAGCAGCTTTACAGCCCTTTAAAGTTGAATTTTTTATCGAAAAATGGCAATTTCAATTGATTATATGATTTTTTAGCAATGAACACCACAAGATATCGCAAAATCCGTTGAATCATGTTATTGTAAATCGCAAAACGAAAATTTTGAGCCCCCCTCGATGCATATAAGTTGAACGGTTGTTGAATTATAGCTGTTTTTCGTGCGCGGGCGGCTCGGCGCGCCAAGGCTCGCGCGTGAGTATGAAATCCACTCGATCAATGTTATACCTTTTTTAAGCATACGGTAAGATGATTTAGTAATAAATTATTATTTTAGTGTTTGTTTATATACTTTTCCTACATAACAATACAGTTAAAATGACATATATGTCTAAGCATTGAGGAAAAAAATTCGATTTCATAGTTTTAGATATCGATGAACGATTTTATTATTTAACAAATAAAAGTAACTTTATGAATAATAATTTTTTTACAATATTTACATATTCAATGGATTCTCACAACTGCTGGTTTTACCACACATACAAAAAGAAATACAAGGTAATCCGGATGCTTTACATATGCAATGTTTTGTAACACATTTATTACAGTTACAATTGGGTACCAATTCGTCAACCGGTGGGTATAAAAAGCATACCTTTTGTGGCATTAAAATGTTCTCGTGTAATTCAAATCCAAAATCTTCAAAATCATTTGAAATGCCTAAGTAACTTTTATTTGATTATATGTCACAGAATACGGTATGGACTATTCATGTAATAACGCGGAGCAATATCTAGCGCGAGTCTTGAAAAAAAACCACTACTTCAACCACATTCAATGAGCTCCGCTATGAACAGTTCAAATTTGATAGTAAGACAATAATTGAATTGCCTCCGACAACGGATTCAATTAGACTCCATATATTGCGGGCATTCTATGTAACTTATGAGCAGATTACTTTATTAAATAAGGATCGGGCTCACCTTGACCCTGAAGATTTTGGATTTGAATTACACGAGAACATTTTGATGCCACAAAAGGTGTGCTTTTTATACCCACCAGTTGACGAATTGGTACCCAATTGTAACTGTAAGAAATGTGTTACAAAACATTGCATATGTAAAGCATCTGGATTACCTTGTATTTCTTTTTTTATGTGTGGTAAAACCAGCAGTTGTGAGAATCCATTGAATATGTGAATATTGTGAAAAAATCATTATTAATAAAGTTACTTTTATTTGTTGAATAATGAAATTGTTCATCGATATCTAAAACTATAAAATTGAATTTTTTTTCTCACTGCTTAGACATATATGTCATTTTAACTGTATTGTTATGTAGGAAAAGTATATAAACAAACACTAAAATAATAATTTATCACTAAATCATCTTATCGTATGCTTAAAAAAGGTATAACATTGATCGAGTGGCATTGCATACTCACGCGCGAGCCTTGGCGCGCCGAGCCGCCCGCGCTCGCGCATGCGACCGCGCACGAAAAACAGCTATAATTCAACAACCGTTCAACTTATATGCATCGAGGGGGGCTCAAAATTTTCGTTTTGCGATTTACAATAACATGATTTAACGGATTTTGCGATATCTTGTGGTGTTCATTGCTAAAAAATCTTATAAACAATTGAAATTGCCATTTTTCGATGAAAAATTCAACTTTCAAGGGCTGTAAACCTGCTCCAAAGCACTTGAATGATACGTGGGTGCATTATTAGAAGCCGAGATATGATCGATCGAATGAGGAAAGAGCGCATATTTGCTTTTGGTTTTGATCAATATTTTTCAAAAATTAAAAGTGGAAAATGTTCGTATTGAAAATTGGAATCAATTTGTCCCATCAGAATTTTTCTATGTGTTATGGATAAAAATTTGTGAGCAATTAAACAATAAAATTGTTAATAACAAAAAAACTGACGGGTTTTGGAACTGACACCTACGAAAAATCGATTCTCCGCATCAAAAAACATAGATATCAACAAAGTTATCGAGGGGAGGTGAGAGTGGCTACGGGAAGTATAGCCAACTCCCGGACTATTATATAAAATTTAACACACAAATATTCTCCTTAGAATGACTTTTGTCTTGAAATGAAGTTAGCCAGCACTGTCTCAAATACTTAGCAGAAATCCAATCGCTAAATAAGTTTAATTAAATTAAATGAACAAGGATATCGGCATTACTGTAAATTTTTATTCTCATTGCGGGAGAATAATATCAACGAATTCGAAACGCGATTGGAACGGGGTACTTTCCTGAATTACGCCGGGGATCGTTCGCTTGTTAGGTACTCCTAGATACTGCAAATTCATTTTATCGCGTCAGCTTTTATCGCGTTCATCTTTATGTTCGCTACACGTCCTTTTGAAAAGGAATGGAAGCGAAAACCTCGTTGATAATAGGCAAAGCGTTATACTCATCGGGGTGTACTTTCTACACTATCGATTTATCATCGATGCGATGTCGCTGCACAGTGTACATACATACAACAAGATATTGCTTCGTAACTTCTTTCAGCATCCTCTGCTTGCTCGGAACCTCTGGTGCCAGAGATTATACGCGATGGCGTGTATAATGCAGGAGCAGAGGCACGACCCCAATATCCAGAGCAGGGTGCACTGCATAACCTCGTACCAATCTCGAGACACGGTAAAAAACGTGGTAAAAACTAAGATTACTATGCAATGCAATCAGCAGCGGAGCGAGCTTCTTTCAGATTAAAACACACCCCTGAATTACTGTTCGGCGCTATTGTTTTGCGAAGGTTGCTTCAAACGAGATTGTAACTTCAAAAGTGTCGGTGTGGGGGAGAGAGTGAGAGAAGAGAAAAAATACTGATAAACGGAATTGAAAGAAGTGCGAGGATAATTCGACTTTAAATTCATGGGCGTCGTATTCTGACTTGCGCTGCATACAAAATTATTTTTTCTCTTTTTTTTTTTTTTTTTTTTTTTTTTTTTTTTTTTGAGAAGTCGATAATGATTCGATATGTATTCAATGTGCTGAACAAATACGGTACAAGTTATAAAAATATTGATTTTGCGCAATTTTATGGGAAGGTGTGGAAGGGGAAAAAAAGAATAGACATTAGGGTGGTCCTAAAATGCATTGGATTTTTTTTGTCCAATTTCCATCTGGAGTGAAGTAGTAATGAATTCAAGTTAAAAGAATATTTGTTTAAACAATTTATTATAATTATTAATAATATTATATATTTTAAAAGTGCTAGAAAGATGCGTTTTTTTTAATTTCTGGCATCTTGTCCAATTTCCATTAGGAGTGAAGTGATAATGAATTCAAGGTCCCAAAATAATTGTTTAAACAATTTATTATCATTGATAATAATATTCTCTTTGCATAATTGGTAGAATTTTGCGGGTTTTTTTCTGAAATTTTCAACTGTTTGTTTATTTTTCATCAGGCGTCACTTAATAATTAATTAGATTTAGCATAAAATATTCGAAAAAATTTTTTTGGTCCACCCTAATAGACATAGAGCTTGATCCTCTGGCCTCCCATTGTTGACTTTCGACCCCTAGTCTCTCTGAAATGATTTCTCATCTTTGACCTCTCATCTTTGACTTTTTAACTCTCCCCTTGAGCCTATGATTTATCACCCTTACTTTAGACCTCGTATATTTGCCCTTTACCTTTTGACCCTTAATCTCTCTGTTGTGATCAGGGTGTCTATTATCCACGCGATGGATCATTTTTCATTCTTAGTATTCTCTTGGTCAATTGTTAATTTTTGTATAGTCGATCTAAAAGACTTTAAAAAATTTGAATTCGTGAGAATTACAGCTCTCATTTGGAACAGAGAATTTTTTAAGAGAATTATAATTCTCCATTTGGACAGAGATTCTTTTTAATTTTTTTTTTCAATTAGAAATGAAATTATTTTTCAAAATATTCGTTTAATGTCAAAAACTCTCTACTTCAAGTTAAATAATGAATCTTAACGGAAATGTTATCTCCAGAAGTCCAAATTATATTGTTTTCATGGGAATTTCCAGTTCTAAAATCAAAATTCTAATTCCTAGTTCGAAATCAGTATTAGATTCGATTCCAAAATTTATTTTTTTTTTTAATTCAGAATTTCAATAGAAATTCAATAGAATTCAATAAAATTTCAATAGAAATAGAAATTCTCTTTCAACATTCACATTCTCGTGTAAAAAATTTTCTGTTTCAAATCAAATTTTTATATAGTATGGACATTTTTTTTATCTATTGTTTTCTGTTTCGTCCAAACTCAAAATTACAATTCGTTCATGAAATTCCCCATACCAAGACACAATTAAATTAATTGTTGAAATTCCCTGTTATAATTCAGAATTAAATTTATTTACAAAATTTAATATTATGATTCAGAAATAAGGTAACTCTTTTTTTCTATAATTTGGAAGAGGAAAGTTTTAAATTATGACGAAATCTGACTTGGAGCAGGGACTTTCTTTAATTCCCTTTTTTTTAATTAGAATTAATTTTTTTTTAAATTTCCGTTCCATTAAAAAAATTCCCTTTTCCAAATAAAATTTTAATTTTTAGCGTAAACTTCTGGTATTAAAATAAAAATTATGATTCTTCACCAAATTTCCCGTTCTAAAGTAAACTTAAAAGAAGTTTATAATTCTTGATGAAAATATTCTGAAATTTGAAAGTTCCAAATTTTGTGAAATTTAGCAAAAAATTGTTTTTAAATTCAAGCAAATTCTGACTTGGAACAAGAAATTTTTCAAATATGATGAATTCTGACTTGAAGAATGGATTGTTTTCGTAAATCAATTCATCCAAATTTGAATGAAAATTCTCTTCCAAAATTCTAGTTTCATGTTGAAAATTCCCTGTTCGAAGAAAAATTATAATTCTTCACGAAAACTTCTTGTTCTGAAGTAAATGTCATAATTTTTCACAAACATTTTTTAATTTAATTTCTTCATTTCACGTCCAAACTTAAAATTAAAATTTCTTCGGAAAATGTTCTATACCAAGACACAATTAAACTCATTGCCAAAATTCCCTATTCTACGTCAGAATTATATTTATTTGCAACATTTTTTATTCAAATCCAAAAATATAGTGAATAATCTTTCCTAAAATTTGGAAGTTTAATCTTCTGAAAATTTTTTTTGAAAAAAAAAAATAATTTAAGCACATTCTGATTTGAAATAAGTAATTTTCAAAATCTGACGAAATCTCAATTGGGACCGGGATTTTTCACTTTAATTCCGTCAATCTTAATTAGAATCGACATTATTTTTGAAAATTCTGGTTCCATGTTGAAAATACCCTGTTCTGAGAAAAATTATAATAATTTACGCTACCTCCTCGACCTGAAGTAAGAATCATAATTTTCCACGAAATTATCTGCTTCAAAAGTAAAATTATGCAATTCTTCACAAGGATTTTTTTATTTCGCGTGCAAACTCAAAATTACAAATATTTCAAAAAAATTCGTATACCAATTCGCGAATCAATTCATTGTACAAATTCTCTGTTCCAGGTCAGAATTAAATTTTTTTTTCAAAATTCTATTATAATTCAGATATATGGTAACACTATTTTTCTAAAATTTGAAAGATGGAAGCTACAGATTATGATGATTTCTGAGATCGAACAGGAATTTAAAAAAAATGTTATTTCGGGTTCCATATCGAAAATTCCCTGCTCCAATTCAGAATTAAAAATATGATTATAAGTATAAAAGTTGGCAGTTTTAAATTCTGGCACTGAAAAAAAAAGAATTTTCAAATTTGAACAATTTTTGATTGAAAATAAGGAATTTTAAAAATCTGTCGAATTGTCACTTGGAGAAGGGATTCTTTTGATAAATTCCGTTTTTGTTTTAAATCAGAATTCGAACTTTCTCCCAAGAGTCAAAAATTAAAATTATACTTCTTCACGGAAATTGAAAAAATATATTTCATCATGTCACAATTAAATTCGTTTTTGAAATTCCCTGTTCCAGGTTAGAATTATATCATTTACAAAATTTTATATTATGATTAGGAAATAAAGAAACTCCCTTCTTCTAAAATTTTGAAAGAAAAGGTTTCAAATTATGGCGAATTTCGATTTTGAACTGGAATTTATTTTTGAATTTCCTTCTGATGAATTAAAATCAAAATTGCTTTCCAAAATTTTCGTGTTATGTCTAAAAAGAGTAAGATCACAATTCTTTATAGAAACTTCCTGCACTGAAGTAGAATTGAAATTCCAAAAACACGGCTTCGACCCATTTCGCTGATCAATCTCTCTAGCAATCGCCCCAGGTGAAGATCTCCACAAAGTCATCTTGTGAAGCTCTCCACTCGGGATTAATTAAAATTAATTAATTAATTTAAATTTAAAATAACTCAAAATGAAATAATTAAAATTTGAAGAGTCACTACAAAGTAAACTTTAAAACTGAACCATTTTCAACTTCTAATTTTAGAGCTTTTTCGTTCATAGTATTTTTAATTCAAATTTGTTCACCTCTGAATCTTAAAAATTCCGATTCTGAAAGGCTCTCGGTTTTAAATTGTACATTATGAATACTTTCTTGATTCAGCTCTCACAGTAAAGCTCTTGACGGTCCTTTGCGAATCTGACAGTTTTCCGCAGGAGTGAAATTCGCATGAAATGAATTCGTTCACAGAGGAATGCAAATGTATAAGAAGGCTCTAGAGCGTAAAATTTAAGTGGAGTATATAATACGAAACTAGGACCACAGTAGATAACTGGATGCAGAGACAGTCATTAAAATTTTCTCGTTCTACAGTTTCTCTGAGCTCTCAAAATGTGATATTTTTTCTTTAGACTATAATTACTCTACCAGATTATTATCATTAAGTCTATTCCTGGAATTTGGGTTACAATTCATACATGATAAAATGAATGTCGATACGGAAAGAAATTTGTCTTTTGAGGGCTTGCGAGGCGGGTGCAAAATAGAGAGCTTTTTTTGATTTTAAAATTCAAAATTCCATTTAAAGTCGAATACTCAAATTAATGTACGAAATTCCTGAAAACAAAAACAAGAATCCAACGACCAAAGGACAACCACCATAGAAATCCCATTGTAAATATAAAACAAAATGAAAATTTTCTTTCTGGACAAAAATAGAAAAGAGGGAAGAAAAATGAGAAGGCAACCAACCAAATCCTGTCCTGTCCTGGAAGACATTTTTTTGTTAGGAAAAATTTTTTTTTTATATTTACAATGGGAGCATTCTATGGTGGTGATCCAAATTTGGTAGTGAGATTCTTGTTGTTATTTCTAGGAATCCTATAAAAGTTTTCATTTTTTTCTCCCTAAGGCGCAATTTTTTCAAATTTTTTCGACCCTAGGGTTCAAACGACGATTTTCCGCCCGCAGCGGTAGAGTAGAATTTTCAATCAAACAGCTAAATTTTTAACATACAAAGGTGAATTTTCAGCAAGACTTTTAAATAAGGAAATGAGTTTTCAGCCCAAAATAGAGTTCTCACATTCTTAGTAAAAAATTACTTCTCAACAATAAAAAAGGAATTTCCAAAAAGATGAGTTCAACCAAAAAATAGAAAATTGTAGAAAAAATACTTGAATCTTCAATCAAATAGATAGATTTTCAACAAAGAAGATTAATTCTCTACCTGAAAAGACAATTTTTCAATAATAAATGAAATAGTTAAATTTTCAAATAAAAAATTCAGTTTCAACCAAGAGATAAATCTTCAACCGAAAAAATAAATTCTCAACAAAGTAGCTCAGTTCTCAACCAATAGTTGAATTTTTGACCAAAAAAGAATATTTCTTAACCAAATAGTTTCCTTGTCAAAAAAAATGATTAAATTATCAACCAATTAGTGAAATTTTCTGCCGAACGAAAAGAGTTTCGAAAAAATATAATTGTAAATGAATCTTTCAGAAAATATTAGAATCTTCAACATAATAGTTGAATTTTCAATAAGGAAGATTAATTCTTCAAATGAAAAGAAAATTTTTCAATAAAGAATGGAGTAGGTAAATTTTTGGCTGAAGAAGTCCAGTTTCAAAAAAGAGATGGATATTTAACCAGAAAAATGAATTCTTAAATGAATCTTCAACGAAAAATTTGAATCTTCAACAGAATAAATGAAGTTTCTAATAAGAATATGAATTTTCTACCTACAAAGACAATTAAAAAAAACGGAATAGTTTAATTTTCAAAAAAATAATGGAATTTTTATTTAAATATTAGAATTTCCAACAAAATAGTCCAATATTGTACCCAGAAAGATGCATTTTCAACCAAATGATAAAACTTTTATATGCGATAGATTAAAATTTGAAAAAAAAACATAGTGGCATTTTCAACAAGATATTTGAATTTTCAATCCAAAAGACGAATTTTGACAAACATATCCAAATTTTAAACTAAAAAAGGTAACTAATAAGACATTTAAAGTTCAATAATTAAATTTCAACAAAATTTTCAAATTTTCAACAAAATTCATGAATCAACAAGCAAATTGTTAAATTTTCATTAAAAAAAAAAGTTTTTAACCAAAAAATGAAATTCCTAAAATTCCAGGTGGAAAAATTATTTGAAAAATGGCTTTTTTTGAAGAAAAATTCCGAAAAAAGACGAATTGTTGAAAAAATATTCAAATTCTTAACCAACTGAAAGAAGATTCAATAGAGAAGATTAATCTTCAAGCTAAAAAAATGTTTTAACGAAAAAGTTAAGTCTTCATGCTAAACAGTTATTTTTCAATCGAAGAAAACGAATTTTCAACCAAACATTAAAAATTTTATCTTCAAAAAGTTTATTCTCAAGAAAAAATGGCATAGTTATAAAAATAATAATTTTTACACAAACAAAATTATTTTCAACATAGCTGTTGAATTTTCAACCAGAAAATGTGATTTTTCAACAAAAAAGATCATGTGTTACAAAATAGTTGATTTTTTGAATAATTAATTTTCAATTTTTAGCCAGATTATAACCTGGAAGGTCATTTTTTAACTCAGAAGATTAATAATTCGTACCAAAAAGAACGAATTTTCTACAAAATGCATGAATTTTCCACAATGTATTTGAATTTCGACCAAAAATGATTATTGTTAAAAAAAAACTGTTTTCTTTACAACAAAATAATTGATTTCTCAACAAAATAGTAGAATTTCGAATCTATTGCGATGAATTCTGATCCAGAAATATAATAGTAGATTTTTCAACCAAATTAATTAAATTTCAACCAAAAATAGATAAATTTTCTTATTGGGTTCTGTTGATGCAGTTCAAATGAAAAAAATTGATTTTTAGACTTATTATCTTATTATTAAACTTTTACGTCGAATGGTCAACGTAGGTCTGGTTCAAAGGTCTGTCTTCAAACTCAGCTGTCGAAAAACCGGCTGAACTCGAGAGGTAGTTTTTTGCAGTTTTCCTCTCCCCTGACCAAACGTCCAGAAATTTGCAAATAGAAGGCCTTAAATCATTAATATTTCAGAGAGTTAAATTCAAATTCGAAACTTTTCAATTTTATTTGCTCTATTCAGCGAATTTTTAATAGATTCTAGTAAAATCATTGAATTGTTGTGCATAAATATTAATTGAAAAACTATCAATTTGGAAGAAAATTGAGTGAGTTTAAGAGATATTTACAAGTTTTGAGAAAATCAAAACTTAATTTAAAACTGGAAAATATTTTTGAAAATCAAAAACTGATTTTAGATTTCTCAAGGTTTCGAAATAAGATTTTCAAGCCTTTCAAGGATCTTCAGAGTTTTTATGAAAATAAAAATTGATTCTTGATTTTGCTGGGAAAATTTGTAATGATTTCTTATTTCGAAAAATTAATTTTAAGAGAATATTTAGGAAGATTTGAAACAAACTTTTTTGATTGAATAATGGCAATTAAACTATTATTAATTTTCAAAATAATCGAGAAAATTTAAAATATATTTAGAAGTTTTGAAAAGATTCCAAGATAATTTAAAGCGTGTAAATATTTCAGAATATTTGATAAATAATGTAGATTTATAAAGAATTTGAACACAACATTTATAAGCTTTTCAAGCAATTCAAGGGACGACGGAAAAATCCCGAAAAATAAAATTCCCGACACTGCAAAATCACCGGATTGGAAAATTCCCGAATAATAAAATTTACGAATAATAAAATTGCCGAAAAATAAAAATTCCCGAATAATAAGATTGCCGAAAAATAAAAAACCCGAATTGGAAAATTCCCGAACATTTTATAATATGACCGAATTGGAAAATTCCCGAATTGTGAAATTCCCGAATTAAAGAAATTAAAATTGTTTTATAAATATATTTTGGTAAATAAAAATACAATAATAAAATATTATTTTAAAGATTTATTTTTTATGTTTAAAATTTCAAAAATTATCATTCATGTAAAATAACAATAATTGAAAATAATATATTTCTGGGTGACAATTTTTTTCTGTTGAGAATGTCACACTCCGATTGAACAATTTTTTTCTGTTGAGGAAAAAAAATTTCGAAATTTTAAAAATAAAAAATGTTACTATTCGGTAATTTTGCAGTGTCGGGAATTTTATTTTTCAGGATTTTTCAGTCGTCCCCAATTTAAAAGGTTTTGAATGAATACAAAATTTGTATTAAAATCCCTAGAAAAACTAACAATAATTTTGTCAGAAAAGAAACTGGATGATTTGAAGGTAGTTTTTTTTACTATTGCAATATTCAAAAAAAATTGTAGGGAAAAATCGAGTTCTGAGTTAGTGATATTATTATCAGATTCCTGGAGACTGTTGAAATTATTTTTTTTATACAAATGTTCAAGAGAATTTTTAAGAGAATATTTAAAAAGACTTCAAAACAAATTTCATTGTATAAATTAATTGTTCTTGCCTAAAATTGCTAAAAACGATATATTTTAATATAATATAATTTTTATCTTCAGTCAAAAATTTGTTTCTTTCTCGACCTAGGATAAAAAATATTGAGAATATATTTGCATAATTTAAAATGACATATATGTTATGAAATAGATTGCTATTTATTTGAGAAAAAAAAAGTTTCGAAGAAGATCAATTTTCTGGTTCCTGTAATTTTGGTTGTAATTCCTTCTATTTGTTTATAGATTACTGTAAAAATAGTTTAAGTTTACGGTACTTTTTAAAAAAAAAATTTTCATCATGTAGCCTAGCAAGAAAATAATAATGATAATAATTTCTGATACAGTGTTTGTACTTATTTTATTTTCCAGATTTACTTAACAATGGCACAGGATTTTTTTTACATTTTTTTTCGCGCTATTTGTCGGACTAGTCGTCGATCGGTTCGTTTCTGATAATTGGAAAAAGGACAAGCGGAAGGCATAACGTGGTACTGGAAACGCTAATGAAAATTGCCTTTCCTCTGTATATCGGAAGTCCCGAAGCTATGTCAGTAAAAACAAGTTTGGTAGATTCTCGACAAGCACCCCTTTGTAATCAAATCTCTGTCGATTTCAGTAGTAGTGTGCTTTTAAGCTGACCGATATTCTGAATTTTAAATAACAAATAATTAACTATATGCCATTTATTAATTAATTATCAATTGTGAATAATTCGCTAATTGGATTTTATTTACGCAAAAAGAGACCGTCTAAAAACGTCACGCTATTTTGTATACTTTTTCCACAATCCTCTTAATTAAAATTAATGTATACAAAATAATTACATTTTTAACAAAATGTTTAAGCATGTTGTTACACAGTAAAATTTTCGACATTCGAATATGAATTTTTAACAACAAAATGAAACAGCTTTTTTTCCATTATCAATAAAACCGTTGAATTTTCAGCCAAATAGCTTAACTTTCAAAGAAAAATGACGAATTTCTAACAAAATGATTGAATTTTAAATTTTCGTCCAAAACGTTGTTTTTAATTTAAAAAAAAAAGCAATTTTTCAGAAGAGACCTGCACTCAAAGCAAAATGTTATATTTCAACCATAAAAGGTGCATTTTTTACTAAATAGTTGAATTCACAAACAAATTGGGCAAATGTTTCAAAAGATAGTTCAATTTTTAATGCAGTAGGTCGAATTTTCAATTTAAAAAGGCGAACCTTCAACAAAATAATGACATTTTTGAATAAAAGAAATACATTTTAATCAAAATTATTTGTAATTTTGATCAAAATATTTCATTTTCAACTATAATAACGAATCTTCATCAAAATAAAAATTATTTTTTCACATAAAAGTTCAAATATCAACAAAGTTGTTCCATTTGCAATCAATAAATATAAATTTTTTACTGAAAAATTAATATTTTATACTTCAACCAAGAAAAAATCTTAATTTAGAATCAAAAACCAATAATTTGTTCAAAATCGAAAAAATTTAACCAAAAAAATAAATTCTGAACGAGAAATGTAATAGAAATGTAATAACCAGAATATATTTCAATCCGAGAACAAAAACAATTGAATTCGAAAAAACGAGATGAATCTTTAATAGAATAATTGAGTCCTCAACCAACATAAATTGATTTCTAACCCAGGATTTGCATTAAAAAAAAATCAAGTTTTTACTATAAGATATGTAGATTCGAACAAATTTTTTTTTTAAATAGCAGTTGAATTTTAAACCCAAAAATATAATTTTTCTACCAAAAAGTTAATTTTCACTCAAATAGTTGAATTTTAAACTAAAACCGACCAATTTTCAACGTAAAAAGAAATACATATATAAAAACTTGCAGCTGAAAAAATTGATTTTAAACAAAAACAAAAATTAACTTTTAACAAAAAAGTTCAATTTGTAACAAAATCGTTGGGTTTCAAATAAAATGAACTAAATAGAATGAAAAAGAATAGAATAGGATAGAACGGAATGGAATAGAATATAATAGAATAGAATAGAATAGAATAGGACAGAATAGAATAGAATAGAATGAATAAAATAATATAGAATAGAATAGAATAGAACAGAATAGATTTAGAAATAATAAAAT
>CAKNXH010000731.1:119832-177183 GCA_932178445.1 Andricus quercusramuli | reverse complement strand
AGAACAGAAAAGAATAACAAATAATGGAATGGAATAGAATAGCATAGAATAGAATGGAATGGAATAGAATAAAATAGAATGGAAGAGGATATAATATAATAGAATAGAATATAATGGAATGGAATAGAATACAAACAAAAAGTTAATTTTTACTCAAATAGTTGAATTTTAAACTAAAAACGACCAATTTTCAACGTAAAAAGAAACATATATAATCTTGCCGCTGAAAAATTTATTCTAAACAAAAACAAAAATGAACTCGCAACAAAAAAGTTGTGTTTTTAACTGAGGAAATAACTCTTGAACTAGTCAAATGCATTATTGAGCAAGCATTTTCGCTTTTAAGAAAACTGAATTTGTAACAAAATCGTTGAGTTTCAAATCAAATGAAATGAAATAGAATGAAACAGAACAGAACAGAATGGGATAGAATGGAATGGAATAGACTAGAATAGAATAGAATGAAGTAGAAAAGAATACAATAGAATAGAATAGAATAGAATAGAATAGAATAGAATGAATGAATAGAATGGAATAGATTAGTATAGAATAGAATAGAATACAACAGAATAGATTGAAAAATAATGGAATGGAATAGAATAGCATAGAATAGAATGGAATAGAGTGGAATAGAATAGAATAAAATAGAACGAAATAGAATAGAATAGAATAAAATATAATAGAATAGAATGGAATATAATAGAATAGAATGGAATAGAGTGGAATATAATATAATTGAATAGAATGGAATAGAAAAGAATATAATATGATAGAATAGAATAGAATGGAATAGAATAGAATGCAATCGAATGGAATAGAATAGAATACAATGGAATAGAATAGAATGCAATAGAATAGAATACAACAGAATAGATTGAAAAATAATCGAATGGAATAGAATAGCATAGAATAGAATAGAATGGAGTGGAATAGAATAGAATAGAATAGAACGAAATAGAATAGAATGGAATAAAATAGAATAGAGTAGAATGGAATATAATAGAATAGAATGGAATAGAAGAGCATAGAATAGAATGGAATAGAGTGGAATAGAGTGGAATATAATATGATAGAATAGAATGGAATAGAATAGAATATGATAGAATAGAATAGAATATACTAGAATGGAATAGAATGGAATGGGATAGAGTGGAATAGAATAGAATAGAATGCAACAAAATAGAATAATATGGAATAGAATAGAATAGAATAGAATAGAATAGAATAGAATAGAATAGAATAGAATAGAATAGAATTGAATTGAATTGAATTGAATTGAATTGAATTGAATTGAATTGAATAAAATAGAATAGAGTAGAATGAAATAGAATAGAATGCAATAGAATGGAATAGACTTATATAGAATATAATAGAACAGAAACGAGTAACAAATAATCGAATAGAATAGAATAGCATAGAATAGAATGAAAGAGAATAGAATAAATTAGAAAAATAATGGAACAGAATAGAATAGAATAGAATAAAAAGATAATTGATCAGAATGGAATAGAATAAAATAGAATACAATAGAATAGAATAGAATTGAACAGAATAAAATAGAATAGAATGCAATAGAATAGAATAGAATAATATAGAGTAGAATGGAACATAATAGAATAAAAAAATTGTATGGAATAGAATATCATAGAATAGAATGGAATAGAGTGGAATAGTATGGAATAGAATAGAATAGAGTGGAAGAGAATATAATAGAATAGAACAATAATGGAACAGAATAGAATAGAATAGAATGGAATAGAATGCAATGCAATAGAATGGAATAGAATAGAACAGAACATAATAGAATGAAATATAATGGATTGGAATAGAATATCATAGAATAGAATGGAATAGAGTGGAATCGAATGGAATATAATAGAATAGAGTGGAAGAGAATATAATAGAATAGAAAAATAATGGAACAGAATAGAATAGAATAGAATGGAATAGAATGCAATGCAATAGAATGGAATAGAATAGAACAGAACATAATAGAATAAAATATAATGGATTGGAATAGAATATCATAGAATAGAATGGAATAGAGTGGAATAGAATGGAATAGAATAGAATAGAGTGGAAGAGAATATAATAGAATAGAGAAATAATGGAACAGAATAGAATAGAATAGAATGGAATAGAATAGAACAGAACATAATAGAATAAAATATAATGGATTGGAATAGAATAGCATAGAATAGAATGAAATAGAGTGGAATAGAATACAATAGAAAATAATAGAATTGAATTGAATTGAATATAACAGAATAGAATGGAATAGAATAGAATAGAAACATTCTCAAGTCGCTGTGCATGTGACGCGAAACGCACAAACATAACCCTAAATTTGTTGAACATTGTAATTTTTCTTTGAATTTATTAATGTTTTAATAAAAAGACTAATAATTCTCCACGAAAAACATAAGCATAACAGAAAACTGTTCAGAATTTTAAATCTTCCTTGAAATCTAGTGATTTTCGTTTAAAATTAACGATTTTCTCTCAAGAATGTTATTATAGCCTGACTCTGTTCAAAAGTTGCAAATCTTGTTTGAACTATAATGATTTTTGTTATGGAATATCAATTTTTGTTGTGAAGCGAAAACATAACCTCAAATTGTTCAAATTTGGGAATCTTCTTTATAATAATTGTTCATCATCAACCATACCAATTTCAGACGAAAAGACTAACATCACCTAAAATAATTCAAAGATTATAAATGTTGTTCACGTTTGGATAATTTTTTCTTTAAAAAACGTAGAATACCAAGTTTTAAGGTAAAATGCTGACGTAAACTAAAATTGTTTAAAAATGATGATCCTTCGACATCTAATCATTTTTTAATCAAAAATACCATTTTCAGTCTATACGCTAGCATAATTTAAAATTCCTGAAAATTGCGAAAATTGATTATGATTTTTTTTTTAAATGCATGTAAAACATGTGTGATATTTACAAAAATTTATTCTATAATTTGCGATTTTTTATTTTACAATGCAAGTTAATTAAAAAGTCCGTGGAGGCTGATTCCTGACTCAGCAGCACCAGTTAACGATGTTAACAATGTTAAAATCTGTTTTATAGTAAAAATTCTAATCTAGTTTTTGCATTAATATCTAGCATATATACATTTTTAGATATAAATAATCACAATGAATTTTTTTCTTGGAGTACGTGAGATTTACCTAAAAACAATACTTTTAGTTCCAAAATCACTCATGCGTTAATGGGTACTGATGTAAACGGCTTACATTGAATAGGGTAATTAGTATAATGATTGGCCACTCAAGTAATTTTGTAATACAGAGATGAATAATAGATTTGATGGAGATTCAGATAACCATAGTCCGTGAGGTGATGGAGTTATTAACAATTTATATTGAAAGAAATTATTAATAATAATGTGAAGAAATACAATGATTAGCCATGATGACATAGTGATAAGCACAGGTCATGGATTGTATGATTGGTTACTAAGACGTGGTAAAATAAAGTCATTGGTTATATCAAAGTGAAAATAATGAATTCAATAATATTCTACACAATATTTAAACAATGTTTCACAATTATTTTTTCAAAGATAGTTGTCATTCGTTTTCTAGATACTGTGGTCAATCATTATGTTTCGGCTCCATTCACGAAGACAATGATTGGTTAGTCATTTATTGACATGTACTATTTTAATGTTACAATATGACTATCTTGTATCATTATTCACTGAATTTGATTGAAATCCAACAATTTGCATGAAAATATATCGCAATTATTAAGAAAAAATTATTTTCAAGAAGCGGACATTCCTAATCTCAACATCTATTCTTTAAAATTCTTTTCTGATTCAGCATCACGGTTTCTGTTCACTATGCTACTTGTTCTCATATTGCGTCAAAAGGATCTTTTTTGATACAAATGGAAGTTCCTATGCAATTTAATGTTAAACGGATTTCCATTTGTGTTAAAAAAAGAACTTTTTGCACCAAGAATTATGCTTTTGCGACAAACTTCATCTTATCTTGAAGCCAAATAATGCTGTTTATTCAAAGAAGATATCAAGTGGTTCAAAACAAAACATTTTAAATTACATCCTAAGAATATTTATAATTGCATGATTAATTAAGGATAAATTAATTGATATTTCAAACAATCTTGAAAGACAGTCAAGGCCATTAGAAATTGAAGACATTCACAATCACATTGAATTTTCAAATTTAGGATTAGACAAAATCAGAACTAGATTGACGCTTTTGGTTTCAGCTTTTCTCCCAAAAAAAATTGTTGAATTTCAAGAAAATTTGAATTATAATTATAAAAAAATCATCATAGTAAAAAACTTGATAGCAAACTAATTGATTTACTTGAAGAATACAATTATAATCCAATTATATTAAACATAGATTAGCATCAGATAATCACTATGATTATAAAAATTCATGGATTATTAGTATGTCTAAAATTGAAATTTCAGAGAAAGTTGATGACATTTTACGTTTAGGAGGAAAATATAACTCTCAATTTGTTACAAATAAACAAGAACATATTTTTTGAATAATTAAAGACTTAGAATATAATATTGATAAATTACCAGATAACTCATATGAGGAATTTTGAGACATCATTATTTCCCTTTCTTCCAATTATCTAATAAAAAACCTAAAGAAATCAGTGATTCCGATATAATTATTGCTAAAAGTATTAAACTCACCAACAGTTTTATGAATAACAATGAAGATATGATGATTAAGGCTGTACAATTTTTGTAAATTTTTGTGATGTTGTGAAATAAGTAGCTCAATAATGCTTTCCATATTATATGTACATATATTTTACTTTTCTATGGAATTAGTTTAAAAAATTATTATTCATTTAAATTTTCAGAAAAATATAAAATAAAAATTATTCGAATGTTTCAATGAAAATAATTCTTTATTGCTTTTTATGTTGTTAAATGATTAATCAATATGTACATATATTTTAATTTTCTCTGGAATTAGTTTTGAAGGTCATTAATAAATCAAATTTATAGAAATGCATTTTTAAACGAAAAAAATGTATACAATGTGGAAATTAATTGAATGTTTCAATGAGAATAATTGATTAATGCTTTTCATGTTGTAAACTGATGAATTAATCACCTGATTCAATTAAAAGTTACATTTTCTGGAATTAGTTTGAAAGGTTGTTAGTAAATTGAATTTTCAATACTAAAAGTTCAAATTAAAAAAAAATAGGAACAGTAATAATTATTTGGATATTAAAAACTTCCAAATAATTATTACTGTATTAATAGTTGAAGGAAAATTATTAATTAATTATTAACTGATTAATTTTTTTCACAACACATACATACATAAAGATTGAATTTTAATTTTTTGTTACTGAGTGACATGAATCGATTATTTATTTTTAAGTTATATCATAAAATATTTGCTATAATTTGTATAATAAAAGTTTATTTATATTTAAAATAGCCTTATTCCAGTTACATAGTTTTTCAAATGTTTTTGAACTTGTGGAATGAGTATCTGCATTAAATTTCCAAAGTTATGTGTACATACGTTCTATTTTTTTTTAAATTAGTTCAAAAGTTTATTAATAATTACAATTTTCAGAAAAATATACATTAAACAATTACTTGAATGTTTCAATGAGAATAATTCTTTGGTACTTTTCATGCTCTAAATTCTAACAAATGCTCTAAACAGTGCTCTGAAATTATTAGCTGATTCATTTTTTTCACAATATTGACTATATATTCACTATATTGAATTACCTAAAGATTGAGTTTGAATTTCTTCCAATTGAGTACATTAATTGATTATTTACTTCAAGGTTATCTCATTGCATATTGGCTCTAATTAGTATAATAAAAGTTTATTTACTTTCAAAATTCCTCTATGCCAATTACGTAATTTCTATCAATGTTTGTGATGTTGAGAAATGATTATACGAATTCAATTTTCGAAATTATATAGACATACGTTATCATTTTTTATGGAATTAGTATAAAAGGTTATTATCAATTCAAGTTTTCAGAAATGCGATCTTAAATTTAAAAAATATGTAAATTGAACATTATTTGAATATTTCAATGAAAATAATGTTAAACATCATTTTATTCTTTATTTTTTAAATTATCATTATACATATTATTATTAATTGATTCTGCTAAAACCTAAATTTTCTGTAATTATTCAAATAGCTTATTAATAAATAAAATATGCATAAATGATAATTATTTTTTCAATTTTAGTTGTATTCATGTATTTTATTTCACTCAATATTTATCACAACCTCCAAAACGTAATCCACTTACTCATATATTACCATTTTTAACTACAGTCTAATTCTTCATAAAAATACTTAAAATTTTGGACTCAACAATCTGTTACTCTCGAGGATTCATTTTTTAAAATTTTTGCATATCGACGAGCAACCCTACTCGTCATTGTTTTGTAACTCAAATTTTTTTCAAGTGGACTCTAATGGTGAGCAACTTTTAATTTCTTAGATCTTCTATTCTCTTGTTGAGCTAATTCATATATTACTATTATTCATCATTTTCATTCATGTTTCAGATCAATTTTAATCTGATGAGGAATCTGGTATGTTTCGAAACTCCATACGTTCTAATTCCGTAAAGAACTTGACACGATGAATTTTACTTTTTTTCCTAGAAGTAGTCGTTTTTACTTTTTTCACCACTTTCATCTATATTATATGCCCCGATGTTAAAAATAAGAAGGTTTAACATCACCTTTCTTCAATATCTCTCATATAAGTATTTGACGTAGCCAATCATTGAGGGGAGGCCAACCACTGAGGGGTGGTCAACCATTGTAAGGATTACCCCATCTTCATCCGTTCCCAATGCAGTTGTATAGTTTCTCCATCAGGACGGCAGTACAATAGTTCGAATTTTGCGTACTCAGGAATCATAATTCTCGTCTGACTCGATACAATTTCGCAAAGATTGCGTATCAGAGGACAATATAACATCGTTAGGATGCCTGTGGCTCTACCCGGCGACATATTATGAATAGGGGAAGACAAATCAGGAGCAGACATACATAATTATACCACTAGAATGCGCACGCGTTACATGCTCATCCTCTTTTGCGCCTTCATCACGCCTCATCAACCTGGGTAGAACAGATTCATTGTCATAATACTAATTGCAAAGCGCCCTAATCTTCCAGAACAAGTGGAGTAATCGTCCAAATTTGGGAGAAAATTCATACTCCTCTTCTGAAAAGAATGACACGTCATAATTACATCCTCACTCAAAATTTAACCAACGACGTTTATTAAAGTCTAGCCTTTCTTTATTGTCCACTTTTTATCTTTCGAAACTGAGTTTGTGTCAGCTTTTTTTTCTTTTCCAAATCCTTCACACGAGGAAAAGTGGAAAAAAATTTTTGGGTGTATAATACGGACTGTATCCCCCTCTCTCTCTATCGGATGAAATAAATAGGAATGGTAATTTTAACATAATATGCATATATAAAATTTATGTCGGGAATGAGTGAATTGTTTGTTTGGAAGTATTAAACTAATTCTCAAAGATCTGCTTCAACACACCAGAATCTTACTCAAATTTTATAAATATAAATATTATGTGTATAAGTTTATACAAATATTCATATATTTTTAGGATGTATTTTTTTCAGGTGTCTAGGCTTGAAATTCAAATGATTTAATTGCATTTTTTCAAATCCTCTTTGTTCCGATAATTCATCTCTTTTCTTAAAAATGTTATGGTTTTTTATTGCAAATACAACTCTACAGTTGTACGTTAATATGTCTCGGTTGGAGAAAAAATTGTTTGTACGTACACATTTCCAGGTTGCAAATTCTCATCTTTTATAGGAAACTCATATTTTCGGCTTAGGAAACTAAACTGTTTTGTAGAAAATTCATATTTTTCGCTCAAAAATTAAACAATATTGTAGAATCTTCATCAATTTGGTGGAAACTACAGCAGCTTGGTATGAGACAAAATAAATATTTGGTCGAAAGTTAAGTACTTTGTTGATTTCAGCTGAAGATTTATAATTCCAGTGAGGAATTAATTTTTTTGGTTGAAAATTGATTTTTTGTTGTTGAAAATTTGACTTGTTTGGTGAAAAATTATTTTACTTGGTTAATTGTTCAAAAATTGGTTGAAATTTTAATTAATTTATTCGAAAACACCACGTTTGAGCCTATTACGCCCCCGGAGAAGTGAGCGTTAGATAGGCCTTCACCACACTGTCCAGCTAGCGGCAGATAATTAGTTCCGAACGCCGCCGCACAGTCAGATAATTAGTTCCACAAATGACCACTGAATAACGCGCGAAGATTTTAAAAAATCTCGCAAATATTTGAAAAATATGTCAAATTTTCTGCCATGATTTCCAAAGATTTCAGAAAAATTTCACAAAGCTTTCACAAATATTTGAATGATTTCACAGAGAATGCAAAAATTTTGTGAAGATTCCAGGTAGATATCAAAGATTCTACAAATATTTTAATAATTTTTTGAAGATTTCGCAAAAATTTTTAAGCTTCCACAAAGATTTCCGATAAATTTTATAGACTTTACCAATATTTCAATGATTTTTCAAAGAATTCGGATAGATTTGAGATGTTTCGCGAAGACTTCAATTATTTCACAAAGATTTTCTATAGATTTCAAAAATTGCATAAATATTTCAATGATGTCCTAAAGATTTCATGAAGATTTTAGATATTTCGCAAAGATTTTAGATATTTAGCACAGATTTCGTATAGGTTGATAAGATCTCACAAAGACTTCAATGATTTTTCAAAGATTTCAAACATTTCTCAAATATTGCAAAATATTTCAAAAAGTATTGTCAATATTTCTCAAAGATTTCCGAAGATTTCAGAAAGTTTTCACAAAAATTTGAATGAATTCCCAAAAATTTTAAAAATTCCGCCAAAATTTGGCAACGATTTTCGATAGGTATAAAAATGTCACGAATACTTCAATTATTTTACCAAGATTTCCCAAAAATTTTAAATATTGAACAAAGATTTCGTATGGATTTAAAAGATTTCACGAATACTTCGAAGATTTCCCAAAGATTTAACAAAGAATTCAATAAGTTCACAAAGATTTCAAAAATTCCACAAATATTTTATTAATTTCGCAAATATCGAATTTTTAAAAAATATTTGAAATATTTTTCGAGGAATTTCAAAGATTTTAATGATTTCCCCTAGATTTCACAAAGTTTAAAAATATTTCTTGAAGATTTCAGTTAGATTTCCAAGAGTGCATGAAGATTTCAATGATTTCCTGAAGATTTATAAAATTTCAAAAATATTTCGCGAAGATTCTGGGTAGATTCAAAAGATTCCACAAAAATTTCAATTGTTTCACAAGAATTTCAGATAGATTTCTGAAAGTGCACAAAGATTTTAATAATTTTCCAAATATTTCACAGTGATTCCAAAAATTTCACAAATATTATCAGGTATTTCAGAAATATTTCGAAAATTTTGCGAAGATTTCAGAGAGATCTTAAAAATTGAAGAAATAATTCAATGATCTTCTGAAGATTTCATACGGATTTTGAAGATTCCGTAAGAATTTCGGATAGATTTGAAAGATTCCCCATAGACTTCAATGATTTCAATAATTTCAAAAATATTTCAAATATTTTGAAAAGTTTTTCAAATATATTAGAAAGATTCCACAAATATTTCAGTGATTTCCCAAAGATTTCACAAAAATTTCAAATATCATGCAGAGATTTTATATAGATTCCAAAGATTGTATAAAAATTCAATTGATTTCTTAAAGATTTCAATAATTTCCCAAATGTTACCAGATATTTCAAGAATAATTTTTATTTTGCAGTAGAAAATCAATTTCTTAGTTGAAAATTCACATTTTGGTAGATAGTTAATCTGCATTAGTAAAGGATTTTATTATTCAATTCGAAACTTGTTTTTTTTTTTTAATACAATTGTTTTTAATTTAGAATTGAAGCTTTTTTTTGAGATATACAACATTAAATTTTTTGTTGAAAATTCAACTATTTAGGCTGAAAATTAAAGTCCTTGGTTAAACTACTTTGTTCAAAATACATTCTTTCGATTGAAGATTCACAACTTTAATAGAAAATTCATCTTATTGAATGAAAATTAAACTCTTTTGTTAAAAATTAATTTTTTGTCTTGAAAATTTAACCATCTGTTCAAAAATGTATGTATTTCGTTCAGAATTCGTCCTTTTTAATAGAAAATGAATTTTTTTCGTAAGAGATTTATCATTTTGGTTGAAAATACAATTCTTTATTTTTTGGTCGGAAGTTGATCGTTTTTAGTTAAAAATTCAACTATTCCATATTTAATTAGGAATTCTTTTTCTTTTTTTCAATTGAAAATTAAACTATTTGGTTGAAAATTGAATTACATTGATTAACCTTCATATTATTGGTCGAAAATTTAATCGTTTTGTGGAATTTTCTTCCTTTTTATTGGTGAATTAATCAAATTAATCCTTTTGTTTAAGAATTTAACTATTTAGTTCCAAGATGAAATACTCAGTTAAATTTTTTTTTGATTACTAAAAGATCTATCGCGTTGTTTGAACATTCAACTATTTTGTTGAAAATTCATTTTTTTAAACATCAATTTTTGCAACTGTAAATTTCAACTATCACATTTTTTCTTGAAAATTGATAGTTTTTATTTCAAAATTAAACTTTTTGGTTGAAAATGAACTTTTTTGTTAAAAATTCAACCAATTTCCAAAAATGTTTATTTTTGGGTAAAATATTGGTTGACTTTTTTCCCTCTGGAATAAAAAATATTTCTTGATTGAAAATGATTCTTTTTGGTAGAAATTTCATCTTTTTTGGTTAAAATGGAAACTGTTTGACTTAAAGTAATCTGTTCTATTCAGGGATTCTGCTAACTGTTTTTGACAGTTGAACTATTGTGTAAAAAAATAAATTTTCTTATTAAAAAAAATTATCTTTCTGGTTGAAAATTTAATTATTTGGTAAACAATTTAACTTTGAACCAAAATACAACTATTTTGGTTTAAAAATTCTACCTTTAGGATGACATTCTTCTTTCCATGGACTGAAAAATATTTTTTGTTCGAGGATTTTACTATTATCTTTGAAATACGTCTTTTTTTGTAAAATTCACCCGTTTTTTATTCAAAATCAAATACTTTGTGGTGGAAATATCAACTATTATATTTTTTCTCAAGAGTTATTTATAATTTTCAACTGAAAATTCAACTACTTGCTCAAAAGTTGAACTATTTAGTTGTAATTTTTTGTTTTTGAAACCCGGATTCAACATACATTCAGAAAAATACATTTTATTAAAATAAAGGAACTGTTACCCTAAATTTATTCATTTTTTCAATTTAACTAAGAGTAACTTGAAAATAAGGAAAATAATTTTGACCCAAATACATATTTTCATTGAGACAAGAAATAATCTCATTGAAACGAAGAAACTCTTCCATGACTACGAGCCAATGAATATTCGCTCGAATATTCGTCTTTGAGATAAAAATTTTGTCTGTGAAACAAAGAATCTTTTTTCTGAGCTTAATACATTTCTATTGAAAATAGAATATTCTATGAAAATATTGAAAATAATATAAATTAAACAATTGTTAAATAATTTAAATGTTTTGACAACTAATTTCACTATGCTAATTGTTTCCTCGCACACACTTTCGGATCCGAAATTCAAAATGGCGGCGTGAATTTTCTCATTTTCCGCATTTCCAATTAATACATCAGAAATCTGCCCAGATGGCGCTAACATCGGTCATTCTCAAAATAGGAATATTATGTTTGGGTAATATAAAGGGCTAAATCAACGATCCAGTATTAAATTGAACTTTCGAATTTGTATCTTTGCACATTGGCTCTTTTTTGAAAAGTATAATGCGGTTCAAATTTGACAAACTTAGCCCCGACATCATGATTTTCTTTTGTGATCTGGCTAAAATAAGTATATTTTCGGGTTTAGTTGGTGCGACGCTTCTTATTGAACGGCATCTTAATCCGAAAGAAGAGCCGATTGAAGATACCCGCTCTGAGTCAGTCATAATTGCAGATGCAGTCAAAATTTTAGGGGCAACATACGGTATCGGTATCTCTTGAAAATCAGGGCATCTCGGATAAGGTTTTTTGATTTTTGGTGACAGGAAATTGTCACGGGCCGGCTCTGATTCCAGGGCAAGGCCCAAAAATATTATCAAAACAGAAATACCCCCCCCCCCCCCCAAATGCCATATCCTTAAATTTTGAAATGAAAAAATATCACATTTTCAACAGAGCTGTCTAATTTTCAACCAAACAAGATAAAATTTTGACCAAAAAATCAACAAAAAGTTCAAACTATTAACCAGCTAGTTGAATTTTGAACAAAGAATATGAATTTCTAACCCAAAAAGACAAATTTCCAACAAAAGATTTGAGTTTAAGTTGAATTTTCAGGAAAGATTTAACTTGCAAAAACAAAAAGATAATTTAAAAAAAAGGTAATTTTCAAGCAAACAGTTGCATTTTAAAAAGAATAGGACGGAAGAGTTGAGTTTTCAAGCTGAAAAGTCGACCTTCTTAGGAAATATTAAATTTTTGAACACAGAAAGGTAAATCCAAAAAAAAGTTCATTTTCGAGCTAATAGTTGCATTTAAAAATAAATAGTTGAAAAATGAAGCAAAAAAAAAAAAGAAATTTGAGTTAACGAGTGGAATTTTCAACCTACAGAGACGAATGGTGAAACAGTTGAATTTTTCCACCAAAGATATAAATTTTCAACAAAACAATCAATTTTCAACAAAACACTCAGTTTCTAAACTAATAAATAAATTTTCAACCAGATAGTTGAATATTCAACAAAAAAGATTAATTTTCCACCAAATGGTCGAATTTTCATGCCAAAAAGAAGTTGAATTTTTAACCAATAGAGATGAATTATCAACAAAAAATGTTATATTTGCTACTTTGACTAAAAAATATTTATTCGCAACCCAAAGGTTGCATTTTCATCCAAAAGAGGTGAATTTTCAATAAAAAATTAATGTTCCACGATTTAGTGCAAGTTTCAACCAAGCAATTGAATTTCCAACCAAAAATGATGACTTTAACAAAATAGGGGAATTTTCATAAAAATAATTGAATTTTCAACCGAAGAAGATGACTTTTCTACCAAGATACAAATTTTCAATCCGAAAGGATGAATTTTCTACCGATAAACATAAAAGTTCATCAAAAAATTAGAATTTTTAACTGAAGAAAAAGAATTTTTAAGAAAATACTGGAATTTACAACAAAATAATTTAATTTTTAATCAAAAGATATCTATTCTGAACTGAAAATATGAGAGTTAACTTTCCATTTATAAAAAAATAAATTCCATTAAAAAAAGATCAATTTTCAATCCAAAAGAATTCTGTAACAAAATAGTCAAATTTTCAACAAAATTATTGAACTTTCAACTCAAAAAATCAAAATTTTTAGGCAAAAGAGATTAATTTTAAAACGGAAATATAATAGTAGTATTTTCATTTAAAAATAAATAACTAGTAATCAAAAATATTTTTTTTACAATCGCGTCCTATTATTTTAGTTATGTTTGACTTTCTTGTTTTTGAATAAAAAAAATTTCGTTTCAAGACTTTGAAAATTAATCCGATAGATTTTTTTAACTAAAAAATGTTATTTCTGTCCAAACAAAAAATTCAATGTCAATTACACAAATAAAAAATTATTAGCTTGAAATATTGTACATATATGAAGTTTAATTATTTTAAAAACTTTGACAATTAGACACTTTCTAATCGCAATTCCAGAAATTCTGAGATTTTCAGCAATTCAGAGAATTCCGAATTTTCAAGAAATTTTGGGAATTCAAAATATTGAGGAAAAAATCAAGGAGTTCAGAAACTTTGCAGAAAATTTAGGGATTTCAGGGATTTTAGAGAAATTCAGTGATTTGCAGACATTTAGGAAATTACGATTATTCAAAGATTTCAGAAAAGTCAGAAAAAGAACATATTGCAGGATATTCAAGAAATTCAGAGAATTTCAGGGATATTCGATTATTTAGGCAATTTCGAAAATTCGAAGATTTTCTGAAATTCAGAAAATTTAGAATATTCAAGTAATTCTTGGAATTTGAAATATTCAGGAAATTAAAAATATTGAAGAAAAAATCAAGCATTTTGAAGAATTCAGAGAATTTCAAAAATTCAAGAGCAATTAGAGAATTTACTGAATTTGAGTATTCAAGGACTTCAAGGAATTGCAGCGATTTTAGAGAATTGAAAAAATAGAAAAAAAAAATGATGGAAATGGAGGAATTAAAGGAATTTCAGGAATTCAGAATTTTCTAAGAATTCAGGAGATTCAGAGAACTGAAAGAAATTCAGGTATTCGAAATATTCAAGGAATTCAGAGAACTTGAGGGATTTCCGGTTATTTAAGCGATTCCGGGAATTCAGAAATTATCAGAAAAGATTTCAAAATATTAGAAAAAAATCAAAATATTTCGGGAATTTAGAATATTCAAGGAAAAAATCAAGGACTCTAGGCAATTCAGAGATTTTCAGGGATTTCAGAGCACTCAAAGAATTTAGGGGATTTACTAAAATTAGAATATTCAAGGACTTCAGAGATTTTCAAGAATTAAAAAATATTGAAGGATTTCAGAAATTCTGAATATTCCAGGAATCCAGGGAATTACAAATATTCAACAATTCCAGGAATGTCAGAGGAATAAAATATTCCAGGATATTAGAAGAACTCAGAAAATTGCAGGATTTTCCAATCATTTAGGCAATTCTAGGAATTGAGAATTTTTCAGAAATTCAAAGAATTCAGAATATTCAAGAAATTCTTGGAATTTAAAAATTCAGGGAATTCAGAAAGGTAGAGGATAAATTAAAGAAATTAGAAGAGTTCAGAGAATTCAGGGAATTGAAGGTATTAAGGGAATTCTGGGAATTTCAGGAATTCAGAATATTCAATGAATTCAAGGGATTCACAGAATTCGAAGAATTTTAGAAATTCAGAATATTCAAGAATTTCAGAGAACTGAAGGAATTCAGAGACTTTCAGGAATTCAGGGCATGAATATTTTGTATTTTTACTTCTTTTATAACAATATAATCTAAGAGAGTTGAAAATTTCACTCCATCTTGAAATTGCAAATTTTAAAATGCAATTGATTTTAACAATTTATTTATTGTTTTTTTCTGATTGCAATATCAGAAATTAAAAAGATTACAGACTTTTTTTATTCCGAATATTTCAAGTACTCAAAAAGCTGAAAATTTTCGAATTGAAAAAAACAATTGAAGAAACATAGTAAGTTTCAATAGGGGTGCAATAAAAAATATATTTATCAACAAAATGTGGGTTTCAAATTATTCATTTCACATTTTTGTACAATTTCAAAGATTTAAAATTAATCCCAAAGAATTTAATATATCATCAGTTAAACATTACTATTTTATTTTTGGATTTATGTGCGTCCAAAATTTAAATAATAAATATTTAAAAATAAAAAAAATAATAATTAGGAGTAAAAATTGATAAGGAAGAACCTTACCTGCACTTCTGACAGTAGGCGAAATTAAAGGATCGGCACGCAGTACATGCGAGCCTCCGAGGATCGCCAGCAGCAGTCTCAAAAATCTGATCGTAGCCATTCTCAGATTGCCATGAGAAAACCTGTAATAAAAAAAAACCTTATATCACCTTATTTCGAAAAATTCTAATCGCTTCATTTTATTAATTTTTTATTATTTTTATTTTTATTTTTTTTTAAAATTTATTTCTACTAAAAGTTACAAAAGCCCAAATCACCAGATTGAAAATAAACAAGGTGTCTATCTGATGGATGATTTTCGATTTACGATCAATTCTTAAATTTTTAAGTGTCGACTGCTCAGTTTTTTCCCGAAAATTTTGAAAGAGTTTGGAAAATATAAATAATTCAAGAAATCTGTATTATCATTAGAGAATTACAGAAAATATTTAACGTCTTTTCAGAATAGATGGAGCTATGAAAGAAAAATTATTTGGAATAATTTTTTTCTGAGAAAAGATCTCCTTTCGCTCCGCTGAAAATCAAACCACATAACTTTTCAATTAAATTTAACGTTTTTTCAGACTAGATGAAACTATGAGAGGAAGATTATTTCAATAATTTTCTTCTGAAAAAGTAGTTCAGTAGTTCTGTGGTTCGATTTCCAGCGGAGCGAAAGGATATCTTTTTTTTCAGAAAAAAGTTATTTAAAATAATTTTTCATCCATAGCTCCATTTATTCTGAAAAGACGTTTAATATTTTCTGTGATTCCCTAATGATAATACAGATTCCTTGAAAAATTTGATTTGTACCATCGTGAATTTCTGAAAAAAGTTGCTTCTCTCGATCTCTCTAGTAGCTTAATGGAAAAGCACCCGACCGGAAATAGGTAGTTCTGTGGTTCGATTCCTAGCGAAGCGAAAGGAGAAGATCTTTTTTCAGAAAAAATTATGTTTATTTGAATAATGTCAACAAAATTTTAGAGACATCAAGAGATTTCTAATTATTTTTGAAGATTTGAAAGATTTGTGATTTAGAATAAGGAACTTTATGAAAGAATTATAATTCTGAATTGGAACACGGATTTTATAAATTGACTTCCTCTAAATTAATATAAAATTTTTTTTTATGATTCAGAAATATGGTAGTTCCTTTTTTTTAAACTCGGGAAAGGAAAGTGTAAAATTCTGACAAATTCTGACTTAAAAAAGGGATTTTTGTCTAATTTCCTTTTTCTACATTAGAATTGAGATTTTTTGCCAAAATTCCCGCTCCATATCAAAAATTCCCTGTTCTAAGTCAAATTATAGTTCACTACGGGAATTTTCTTTCATTTTATTTTTTCGTTCCTCGCCCGGACTCAAAATTACAATTATTTAATAAAATTTCTGATAATAAGTCATAATTAAATTCATTGCCAAATTTCGCTGTTCCAAATAAGAATGATATTTATAGTCACAATTTCCTATTATGATTCAGAAATATGGTAATTCCCTTTTTTTAAATTTGAAAAAGAAAGTTTTAAATTATGCTGAAGAACGTGAAATAAGGATTTTTAAAATTTTCTTCTTCCAATTTAGAATTAAAACTATTTTTCAAATTTTCCGCTTCGTGTGAAAATTCTATTTATTTGCGACATTTTGTATTATAATTCAAAAATGGAGTAACTGCTTTTTCCTGAAATTTGAAAGAAAAAATTTTCAAATTCTGGCAAGTTCTTATTTGCAAAAAAATTAGCTGCAAGTCACAATTATATGAATTTCCAAAAATTGTCTTTTCCAAGTTAGAATTATAAGTAATTTCAACATTTTCTATTATAATTCAGGAATAAAGTATCTACGTTTTTCTGAAATTCGAAAGAAGGAAGTTTCAAAGTCTAGCAATTTTTTATTTGCGAAAAAAGAAATTATTTTCACATGAAAAATTATTATCTTTAACAAGAAGTTTTCGAAGTAGGACAAATTTTTAGTTCTATTTCAGAATTAAATTTTTTTAAATAAAAGTCCCTGCCGCAAATTCAAAATTCGAATAATTTGCGACAATTTCCAGTCCCAAAGTCAACAGAAAATCTTTAACGTCTTTCCAGACTAGATGGAGCCATAAATTAAAAAAATTAAAATTAAATTTATTCAGAAAAAAGATCTCCTTTCGCTCCACTGGGATTTGAACACCAGATCAACTGATCGCCGATCGCTGATTGATCGTTACCATCTCCGATGATAATACAGATTCCTAGTGGAATTTAATTGTATTGAAGCATAACATCTTGCTATTTAAGAGAAGGATTTTCCTTTCGATTTTTCTGATAGCTTAGTGGCAGAGCACCTGACCGGCAATCTGTTGACCTGGCGTTCGAATCCCAGTGGAGCGGAAGGAGAATACCTTTTTTCCAAATAAATTAAATTTCAAACAAATTCTTAATTTATAGCTCCATCTAGTCAGAGAAAACGTTGAAAATTTTCTGTATTGGAGGAGATAACCTTGATCGATATTTTCGATTCCCATTTTCACAGTGTGTTAAAATATTTTTCTTCTGATTGATCGTTACCATCTCCGATGATAATACAGATTCCTAGTAAAATTGACTTGTATTAAAACAGAACACTTTGCAAAAGGAAGAGTATTCAGAAAAATTCTTCTTTCGATCTGTCCAGTAGCTTAGTGGTAGAGCACCTGACCGGCAATCAGTTGACCTGGCGTTCGAATCCCAGCGGAGCGAAAGCAGACAATGTTTTTTTCTGAATAAATTTAATTTCAGAATAACAGTATTGTTCAAACTTAGTAGTTAATTTTTATTTCAGTCGAAATTTGAATAAATAAAGCTACATGGGACAGTTTTCGGATTACGAAGTTATCAGCCTTTTGACATGCTCTCCGAGGCAATAATTCCACTAGCAAAGTTGCCCTATTCAACTTTATCTCGCCCTATAGACCCTCGATCGTCACGATTTTTCTCCCCTAACTGAAAGCTGAGGTCTGCACTCTTAATAACCGGCAGCGAGAAAACCTCGACGAGATGACGAACTCTCGTTCTGCGGACGGAAGGAGGATTCTAGCAAACTTTTCCGAAATTCCGTGAACGAGTTTAAATTGCGAGCACGTCCTTTCTGAGGGCAAACACAGAATGGGGTCACTCGGACCACAGCGGCCTTTCTCAGCAGACTAGTTCAAGTAGTTATCTCTGCATAGCTTCCAGGATACATTGATGACCAGTCAACAATTATTTCACACTTCTATGGTCAATTGTGGTGGGGGGGGGGGGGGGGGTTGATGTTTAAATTTTTTTTTTCAAAACGAATTCTTTCTTCTGCTGTTTTCAAGACTACCCTAGAAAGTATCAGATAGGAATTCATTCCGAATCATTCCGAATTCTTCCGGGATCTGTATTCAAACCAACCCGAATCAATCTAAACCAATCCGAAAAAAGTTCTACATTGCGTTCGATCCGAACCATTTAAAAATTTATCCGACTCAATCCGGTTGAATCCGAAATAACCAACCGAAGCAATCCGAACCAAGTTTTCAATCCAAATGAATCCGAATCAATCCGAATGAATCCAAGTTCGGATTGAATTGGATTAATTCGGATTGAAAATCAGCTTACGTCAATTCCAGTTCGGATTCACTTGATTAGCAAATTTGGTCAGGATTTATTCGGATTGAAAAGTCGGATTGAATCGGATTGAGTCGGATTAATTTTTAACCGATTTCGATCGTACGGAATCTAGAACTTTTTTCGGATTGATTCGGATTAATTTGGATTGGTTCGAATTCAGATTCCGGAATGATTCGAAAGACTTCCGATTGGTTAGGAATGAATTCCTGTCCAAAACCTTCGTCATTGTAGTGTTCCGAAGAGTTTAAGTGCTCGGAGAAATTCTCACGAGCATGAGAATATGCTCGACAATATGCTCGACCTTCATGTGCTTCGAGAATTTAATGAGCATTTATGAGCATTTTGAATCAGGATTTTAAAAATCGTATTTTAAATCTTCATTAATAATAAATACATCATTCAAATTTCGCGGGGAAATATATAACCTCAAATTGGAAAGGCGCTAAATTTAAGTGATACAAGAATCCAAAGTAATGGACAATATCCCAAAATTAGAATAATTAAAATGTCAGAAAAATTGTTCAACAAAAAAAAAATTTGAACGAAATATATATTTTTTTCCATTAAAACAATATATATTTCCCAACGAAAAATAGAAGAAATGAATTTGCAGTTAAGACAATCAATTTCCAACCAAAAAAATGTATTCTCAATTGCAAAAAAAAAAAACTAGTTTCTTGCCAAATTGATTTATTTCACCTTAAAATATAAATTTCCAAGCAAAAATGGAATAGCTATATCTTCAGTTGGAAGGAAATAATTTTCAACTGCGAAGAAACAAATTTTCAACCAAAGAAATTAATTATTGACTGGAATGATGAATCTTCAACCAAAAATTTACGAAAAATAAAAGAATTAAATTTGCAGTTAAGACAATCAATTTTGAACCAGAAAAAGTGTATTGGCAACAAAATAATTCAATTCTAACCTAAAAAAATAAATTTACAAATAGAAAATATAATATTTTAATTTGCAGTGAGAAAATTAAACTTAAAAAAAAATGAGTTTTTAGCAAAATTGATTTATTTTCAACTAAAAATATTAATTTTCAAGCAAAAAAGACTCATTTTCAACAAAGTAGATTTTAAATTTTTATTATTTTTTTTTCATTTCATTTATTATTTATTGTTAATTTTTTATTTTTATTTCAATTTACAATTTTCATCTGGAAAAAATCAAATTTCTACCAAAATTAAAATAGTTGAAAAGTCAGAAAAATAAATGTTCAACAAAAAAAAGAAACGAATTTTCAACGAAATATTTTTTTTTTCATTAAGAAAAGTTATTTTTTAATCAAAAATAGAATAATTAATTTTCAGTTAAGACAATCAATTTTTAACCTAGAAGAGAATTTTTCAACAAAATAATTTAATTTTAAATTAAAAAGATCAATCTACAAACCAAAAATATAATATTTCAATTTCCAGTCAGAAAATTAAATTTGAAAATAAAACGAGATTTCAGCAAAATTAATTTATTTTCAACTAAAAATATTAATTTTCAAGCGAAAATGAAATAGTTGTATCCTTAGTTAAAAAAATTAATTTTAAACTGAGAAGAAGCGAATTTTCAACCAAAGGAATGAATTTTTAACTGAAACGATGAATCTTCAACCAAAAATTAATTTTCTGCCAAGAAAGATTCATTTTTAACAAAGAACATGAATTTTCATCTGAGAAAAATCAAATTTTAACCCAGATTAGAACAGTCAAAATGTCAGAAAAATGAATATTCAACAAAATAAGAAACGAATTTTCAACGAAAATTTTGTTCCTTCGAAAAAAAATTATTTTTCAACCAAAAATAGAAGGTCAGGAAAGTCAATTGAAAAAAACTAGTTTCAAACAAAATGAATTTATTTTTAAATAAAAATATAAATTTTTAGGCGAAAATGGAAAAGTCATATCTTCAGTTGAAAGAATTGATTTCCAACTCAAAAGAAACGAATTTTCAACCAAAGAAATTTATTTTTAATCACAGTGATGAATTTTTAATCAAAAATATGAAATTTATACCAAATATAGTTTTTTTCCAATTTGAGGAATACATTTTCAACGACAAAAATAGAATAGTTAAATTTTTCAACCGATTACATGAATTTTGAACTAAAAAGATAAATTTTCTACTAAGAATAAACTCGGATGATTTTCAGTTAGTAAAATAAATTTTTAACCACAAAAAATAAGGAATTTTCAACATGAGGGTTAAATTTTCAACCAAAGAAATGAATTCTCAACCAATAAGATGAAATTTCAACTAATGAGAGTACTCTTTCACCAATTTCAACAAAAAGTTAAATTTTTACAGAAAGCAGATAAATTTTCAGCTGAAAATAAAATAGTTGAATTTTCGTCAAGAAAATTAATTTCCAATTAAATTGAAGTGAAGTTTTTTTAGCAGAATCGGATACCGCTATTAGTTTTTCCGTATCGGGCATATTCAAAAAATTGTTGGAATCAAAATTTGCTTATCAATTCAAATATCAATTTTTTAATTCTCCACAATGTCTGACAGAATATCAACTAATTTTGAAGCCAATAAAATAATTTTTAGTTAAAAAGTTCAAATATTTTGTTGAAAATTCAGTTAGTTTTTCTGGTGAAAATTTGATTTTTTTAACTGAAAATTCTTTCAGATCGTCTTTCGTTGACTGGAAAATATTTTTTGTAACTGAAAATTTAACAATTCCATTTTTTGTTGGAAATTATTTTTTTTTAATTTGAAACTGAACGATTTCGTTGAAAATACAACTATTTTGTTATAAATTTGATTACAAAATTTAAGAATTTTGTGAAAAATGTTCTTCCCTCTTCCCTAAAAAGTCTTCTCTTGTAAAAAATTACTGAAATGTTTTGTTTAAACTCCGTCATTTTGGTTTCGAAACTGATATTTTTATGAGAAATTTATTTTTTTTAAGTTGAAAATGCTGAAGTTTATATAAAGCTTATTCTGTGTTGGTTGAAGATTCAACTACTTTTAGTTGAAAAGTTTACTATTACATTTTTTTGTTCGGAATTCATATTTTCTGGTTAAAAATTTTACCGTCTGATTGAAAATTTAATTTTTCTTCATAAAATGCCAACATTTAGCTAAAAAATCATACTTTTGGTTAAGAATTCAACTACCAGGTTGAAAGTTGAACTTATTTTTTGAGAATTTATTTTCTTGGTTGAAGATTAAATCTCTTCGGTTAAAAATTTAACTATTTTATTTTTAGGAAACTAATTTTTCTGGTTACAAAGTCTCGTGTTGGATGTTGAACTATTTCCTTAAAAATTCCTTTTTCTTTTCAAAGATAAAATATTTTTTATTTATTTATTTCTTGTTGAATTACATTCTCTAGCTAAAAATGTAACTATTTTCTTTTCTTTTGGAAATTGACATTTTCAATTTAAAATTAATTTTTTTCAGTTTAAAATTCAATCATTTCGTTGAAAAATGTATGTATTTTATAGAAAATTCGTTTTTTTTGTTTTTAGAAAATTAACCTTCTGGGTTGGAAATTCATCTTGTCCTATCCTATCGCATGTTTTGTTCATAATTGATATTTTCTGTTGGAATGAACTAATTGATTTAGAGTTGAACTAACTTTTCGAAAATTGCTTTTTTTATTTTGAATTGAATTTTTTTTTGTAGAAACATTAAGTACTTGGTTTACAGATAAACTACTTTTGAAAAAATCCATTTTTTTGTTGGATATTTATCACTTTAGTTAAAGTTTTATTTTTTGGTTGAAGATTGAACAGTTTTGTAAAAAATTGATCATTTTTGCTTAAAAATTTTGGTTGTTATGCATAAAATTGGAATATTCATTTAAAAATTCGACATTTTTGTTGAATTAAGTCCTTTTTTTAGGAAAATTAATTTTTTTTTTACGAAAATGTAATATTTCATTCTTCGTTATAAATTTATTGTTGATAAGTTTGAAAATGCATGTATTTTTGATATGAAATGTATTTTGTCTACTTTTTAGAAATTACCCTCATTCTTAAGAAAATTAATATTGTTTGTTGAAATTTCATTATTTTTGGGCGAAGATTTGATTAGTTGATAAAAAATTATTTTTTCTCTTGAATTTATCCGGTTGAAAATTCTATTTAAAAACTTAAATGGGTAAATTTAAATTTAAATGTATTCAAATTTATTTAAATTCTATTTCTTTCTTCTAATTAATTTTGAAGACAGGAAATTCAAATTTTTCGGGTTGAGAATTGAACTATCTTTACCTACAATCATGAACTTTCAACTAAGTAGAACTATCTTCTAACGCGACAAAATACTTAATTTTCTACCGAAAAAATTAATTTTATGTCAAAAGACTAATTTCCAACAATATAACTGAATTTGTGGAGAATTTTTGAAGAAAAAAATATTATTATTTAAAATTATTTTCAGAAAAAGGATTCTTGCTCCGATCTCTCTAGTAGCTTAGTGGTGGTTAGAGCACCTGATCGGCGATCAGTTGACCTGGTATTCGAATCCCAGCGGAGCGAAAGGAGACCTTTCTTCTGAAAAAGCTTAACTTTTTATTATTATTATTTTTTTTAATTCGACTTCCTGTGTTGGAAATTTTTCTCTTTCGCTAGACAATCCTTTTTGACTAAAAAATCAATTATTTTGTTACAAATGCAATACATTTCGACTTGAAACCTCAGAAATTTGAAGTCCTTCATATCGAATTCAATCTGGCATTTACATTATTTTATTTCAAACATTTTAATCTCCTATTTCCGAGGAAAATTACTATAGTGTTCCTCTTCCGAGATACTTTTCAGCTACGATACTTCTCTAATGATGGGGGGGGGGGGGGTGGCTATGTTCGTCAAAGAGGGAGGATGAGGGACTCAAAAACAGCCCAAACTTGGTAACGTAGTTTATGGCCAGCCCCTAAGTTTCCTAAGAGGGCAATATGTAGGTTATTGTACCGAAGGGGTTGGGAGGGTTTCGGTCATAGGCGTCGTTATTACGTGCGACCACCACCCTAAACACAATCGCCTTGTTGGTGAACGCCGCTCTAAGCCAGTAAGGTCGTCCTTATCTCGCATCTTCCATTCTCTGGATCAGCTTGCGGCTTCTTGAGCGGTTGCAAGCTCCCAAAGAGAAGAGGGATGAAGAAAAGCGGTGGAAAGGGGTGAAAAGGGGTGAAAAGGGGTAAAGAGGAGAGAGGGGTAAAATGAGGAAAGGGGTGAAACGGGGGATGTAGAACTCTCTATCTCTCCCAGAGTCGCAAAAGCCTTCCCCACCACCCACAACCCAAACCCACCCTAAGTTCCTCGTCCCGTTCCATCGCCCATGATCCCTTAGCCGCCACCACCCTTAGCCGCGATAAGCCCGGAAAAAGGAGACGACGTGGAGTCTTTCGCTTCAGCAAATCTATTTTAAATTCACCTCCACTCCACGACACCCGGCAGAAGTTCCATTTTTTTCGGCCGGATTTGGCCGCAGCATATTAATTCACTATAAATAGTCTCCCTCTTTGTGATCGAGGTTCCTGTCGCCCAGAACTGATAGGGATGGCTTCATCATATAGAGATTTCTCTTGAGCCCTTGAGAAAAATAAGGAAGGAGGAAGATGCTATGAGAGAGTGGAAAAATGACATGTCAAGGGGAAGTGACGTTATTTTATCACTCGGCTAGGCGTAAAATGAGAGCATTTGTAATGAATAATAAGAGAATTTGTGCAAATATGATCCTCATTCAAAGGAATTTTATTCAATCATTATTGTTATTGATAGATTTAATGCTTTCACGATGATTCATTATAATGAATTTAAAATTTGAAATTTGAAGCTTTTCGGGTTTCAATCGCGCAAGAAACTATGAATGTTGCCGACGTTTCCTGAACATTGCAGTTCACTTTTTTAGGGCTGACCTGAAACTGAAGTTTTTGGTTATGTTTTTCATATATGTATATATATGTATTCTCTATGACGCCTGTGATTTGCCAAAGCGCCTTGTATTCTTCTGGAAAATCTCCTTCTTCTTGTGGAAAACCGGTGAAACCGGGAGCGCGGGGAGCCAACGTGTAAAGGAACATAAGAGTAAAGTCAGGCTAAAACATTTCGCGCAATCAGCACTAGCACACGATTGAAACCCAAAAACGCTTTGAATCTAAAATTGTTAATTGCTGAAATTTAACATTGTTCATTTTCAGAAAATTAATTTACTGGGTTAAAAAATCATTTTATTGTTGGTTGCAAATGTATCTCTTTTGTTGAAAATGTAACTATTTTGTTGAAAACTCGTTTCTCCTTTTAGTTGAGAATGAATTCTTTAACGCATAATCCAAATATTCCATTTTTACTTGAAAATTGATATTTTTGTTGAAAGTTGATTTCTGGTAGTTGAAAATTCATGTATTTTGTTGGATATTTTTTTATGTCAAAAAATAAGCTTCAAGGTTGAAATTCAATCCTTTTCAATTAGAAATGCAACTGTTTGAGTTTAAATTAATCAAGTTTTGTTAAAGATTTAACAGTTTGGTAGAAAATGAAACTATTCGGTTGAATATTAACTTTTTTGTTGAAAATTCAACTATTTTTATCTGAATTAAAAATTAATTAACATTGCTGAAAACTCGTGTCTTTCGTAGAACATTAAACATCCTCGGTTAAAAATGTGACTATTCCATTTTCAAAAATCAATCCTTCGGTTTGAAAAATCATCTTTTTCGTTGAAAATTCATTTTATTAAGATTCATCATTATAGTTATAAAATCGTTTTTTGTTGTTGTTTGGATATATAATTATTTTGTTGAAAATTCTTTTTTTTGCTTATAATTAATTTTTGAACTAATAATGCAAAAATATCTTTCCTAGTTGAAAATTAATTTATTTGTTTGAAAATATTACAGTTACTTAATGTAAATACTAATTAATAGTCAGCAATCTAAAACTTTTTTTTCAATACCATAAAGAATACGAAATAATATTAATAATAATACAATATAGAAATTTATTTCAAATTAATTTTAATGATAATAGATTAATTTAAAATTAAATTTTGATAATTGAGAACAAAAAAATCATAATTATCATTTTTTTTAAAATATTTACATAAATATAACTTTCATAAGATTCTTGAGAAAATTAAAAGTGACTTTTGAATATTTCAGATGTGTCATAAAATAATCTAGAAGATTTTCAACATATTTATTTTATTCGATAGGATTTTAGAAAATATCAGGAAAAATTCGACTTTTCTTAAAAGAAGTTTAGGGTTTTTAGGGATTTTGAAAAAATCGAAAAATATTTTATGAATTTTTGGAAATGTTCCCAAGTATTTGAATATTTCTCATCTATTTAGAACGTCCTAAATTTCTAAAAATATTTTCAACTGACTTAAATTTTTCTTTAAAATTTGAAAAATCATTCAAAATGTGAAGAAAATAGCTTCGTAATCTTATACATTTTCCCAGGAATTTCAATAAAATTTGTGCATTCTCTTGAAACCTTTCGAAATTCTTTCAAAGCTTCTTAAGTTTTTTTGAAATCTTTGAAAATCTGAATTTCTGAAAATCGTTTAAAGTTTAAAATTCTTTTTGAATCAATTGAATTATTCTAGACATTTCTTGAATTTACTTGATTTTATTTTTTGTTTTTTAATCCTACCAACAAAAATTTTCCCAGAAATTTTGAATAAAATTTAGTCTCCTCAAATCTTTCATGATATTTAAGTTTTCATCCAAAAATCTTATTTTGAACCAAGAAGATTAAATTCTACCGAAAAATACAAATTTTCAACTGAAAAAGATAAATGATCATCTAAAAAATGATCAGTTAAATTTTCAGGTAGAAAAAAATAATTTACAACAAAAGAAATTTTTTTTCAACCAAAATCATGAATTTTTAATCAAACTGATTAATTTTCAAATAGGATAGTTGAATTTTAAACTAAATAGATTAATTTTCCAATTGTAATAATGAATATTTAACTATAATAATTGAATTTTTAACCAAAATGATGAATTTTCAACCGTGAAGCTTAATTTCTACCAAAAAGACGAATTTTCGATCAAAAAAGACCATTTTTCAATGGAAAATTTAATACTCAAATTTTTGGTTGAAAAATTAATATTCATCAAAAGAGATGAATTTATAAATAAAATTATGGAATATTCAACTGCAATAGTTACATTTTCAGTTTGAAAAAAGTAATTTTCAGTCGCAGAAAAAAAGAATTTTCGAGAAAATAAATAATTTTTCAACCAAAGAGATGATACTTGAACTAAAAAAAAAATCTAAAAGAAAAGTTTAACTTTCAACCAAGTAACTATATATTCTTCAAAAATGGAATATTCAAATGTTCAGGTATAAAAATTAATTTTCTACTAAAAAAAAAACAAAACAATTTTTAACCAAAGTGATCATTTTTAAACTAAAAATATTAATTTCTACAAAAAAATATGAATTTTTGATTACAAAGATAATTTTTCAAGAAAAAATTGAATGCTTAAATTTGTAGTTGAAAAATTAATATTTATCGAAAAAGCTGAGTTTTTAACTAAAATGATAGAATATTTAACTGGAATAGTTACATTCTCAGTTCAAAAAAAGTAATTCTCGGTCATAGAAAAAAAGAATTTTCAGTAAAATAACTCATTTTTCAACCGAAAAGATGAATTTTCCATTACAATGATGATACTTAAACTGAAAAAAAAAATCAACACAAGAGTTTAACTTTTAACCAAGTAATTACATTCTTCAAAAATGGAATAGATTTAAATTTTTAAGAATAAGAATAAATTTTTTATTGAAAAAAAAAATCAAACCAAAGTTATGAATTTTTAACTAGAATAACGAATCTTCAACTAAAATGGAGAATTTTTGAACCAAAAAGATTGATTACTACCAAAAAAGACAAATTTTCGATTAAAAAAGATAATTAAAAAAAAAAAGAACTTGGATTATCGATCAAAAAAACAAAGTTCATCCAAAGAGATGGATTTTTGTCTAAAATTTAAAAAAAAATTCAATTTGAATAGTAACATTTTCAGTTTTCAGAAAATAACTCTCAATAAAAGAAATTAATTTTCAGAAGAATAGTTACATTTTTCAAGCAAGGGATGAATTTTCAAGTAAAATGATTAACCTTGAACCGGAATTGTTGATTTTTAATCCAAAAGATGAATTTTTAACTAAAATGATGAATCGTCATCTGGAATAATTGAATTTTCAACCAAAAAGTTCAATTTTTAACGAAGAAGATTAATTTCTAACAACAACAAAAAACGAATATTCAAAAAAAAATATAATTTTGCAACTTCAAAGTGAGTAGTTAAATTTTGAGTTGGAAAAATTAATGTTCAATGAAAGAGATGAATTTTCAACTAAACTGATGGAATCTTCAACTGGAAAAGTAACATTTCCAGTTTGAAAAAGAACTAATCTTCAGCCAAAAAAAAAACAAACTAATTTCCGACAAACAGCTCATTTTTCGACCAAAGAAATGAATTTTCAATTAAAATTATGAATCTTTAACGACAAACAATTCATACGGAACAAATGAGTTTAACTTTCAACGAAATAATTAAATTTTCGTTCCAAACATAAATTATGAACAAAAAATGTAGTAATTGATATTCCAATCAAAAAAGATTAAAATATTAAATAAAGAACAGATGAATTCGACAAAAAAGACGATTTTTTTCAGGAAGAGTTAAATTTTTTATTGAGCACCAGGAGTGCGTAAATACGCGCAGCCATCCGACGAGCTCGAAGCACATATGCGAGCGCACACACGCACCGCGCGTTTGGCCGAGCGTGTGTGCGAGCCACGTACAGGCGAACCTACTTTCCAGTTCCCAGATTTGTCGGGGAAGCTCGTGAGTGCTCTAAGAATCTTTTCCCAATCAATCGTGATATTTTTGTAGTAATTCACGTAAAAAAAGTAGTTTCTATCGATTTACGAAAAACCTAATCATGTAATGAAGTGATTATCTGCAATTCGGATACACGTGGGATGTAGGTGCCTATCTCAAAATCATAAATCATAAGTGCACCTCTTTTCTTATTAGTAATCAGAACAGCAAGCTCGAAGAAAACGACCATTAACGTACTAACGAGGGTCGACACTTAGCTAGAAGAGCAACGAACACAAATAAGTATGTTCCTATATAGCTGCCTACATTTTGCATGAACAACCTCAAGATTGTTCCCATATTTTCTTCTGACCTTTTTCTAATGACGTACTCCATGAATCAGACTTGATTAACGCCTGGCCATCGAAAACTAGGAAACTCATTAGGAACTTTTTTGCCTTCACCTCAGACTTAACAAGTAATGCCTATTTCGAGAATTAATTCCCAGCTCATAATCATTTCTCAAGCCAGGGTATCGTTGCAGAAAAAAATTGAATTTCTCATTCGAACCTAACTCAGAAACTAAGCTACGCTGTATTTAGGTATTTTTTATATATATATATATATATATATAATACTGTATATAATATTGTATAATACTGTATTTAATACCCCGTTATGTCAGAATTTTGTGTTCGATTTCATTTGAAAAACGCCTACAAGAAAACACAAAACATATAAACATAATAATTCAATGGACTATATTAAATTAAATATCAAATGCTTCAGATTTTAAGTCTAAATATATTACATTTACAAAAAAGTAGAATGCTAAATTTTCAGAAAACAAAAAATCGATTTTAGACAAAAAAAATTATACAATGTAATATATTTGGTATATAACAGGCAATCATTTTATTATTAGGAATTAAATATTTCATAACGGGAATTGATCTGATCACATGTAGAAATTTTAAATCCAAAAGAAGTTATGAGAATAAGAAATAATAAGGAATCCATGCGCACTGGCATATAATCAGTACACTGTTCTATTGTACCGTACAGTAATGATGCGAGGAAAATTTTTAAGTTTAACCTTTTTTAATGTTCATAAAAAAAGAACTAATTTTAATTATGAAGAGTCACCTACTTATGAAATAAAACACCGCCAAGCAAGTAACGGAATGGTTTTTATAATTTTTTTTTCATCCCCAAAATGGTTTCTAACGCACGTACGGGAATGACGTTTTTGTTGTCAAGATGCACTTTTCAGTTTTAGTATCGGATTCACAAAAAAGAGGGTTAATATTTTTAACTCAATTTTATAAAATATTGTATTAAACAATAAGCTTAATATTTTTGTATTTATTACTCAACTGTAACAACAATACTTTGCTGGAGGAAAAGACGTACGGTAATGACGTCTAAAATGGCAAAAATTGAGACAGACTTCAAGAAGTTTAGCACCACCATATTTCTCTTATGAAAAAATACGTTTTTGTCAATTTGATCCATAACAATAAATATTAGATAAATCAGTTTCAAATTCAACAATTCTCTCAAAAATTGGCTATAGAATACAAATGAATAACAATTTTTAAATATCACCCTTAAAAGTTTATTTTATACGATCTTGAAAACCCCAATAAGTGAAAAATTGTGTTTTACGAGTTTTTTGCGCTAATTATGATTTTTTGCGGTTTTTTAAATACAAATTGTTAATAATAAAGTAAATACTGCTAGTTACTGATGATAAGATAGATAAATAGATTCTTTACATAATTTATTATCGTTTTTAGAAATTTTCTCTTAGAATGAAGTTAGAAAGTTCCGGTTTTTAAAATAAAATTTTCTCACATGATAATTAGTTAAAAATTACGGGACGGCTGCAAACTCCCGAAAAATAACATTTCCGGCACTGTAAAATTTCCTTCAATAAAATTTCCGAACAGTTTTAAATATTATTTATGTATTCAAAATAAAAATATCAATTATTTTTGTGAAAAAAAATTATTTTGAATTTTTCAAGTTTTCAAAATTATTGTTTGAATTCAAAGTAACAATAATTTACAAAAATGTATCCAGAAATATATATTTTTTCCAGTTATTGTTATTTCCAATTCAAGAAATTATTTTCGAAACTTTAAACATTGAACATTATTTTTTCTTATACAAATATTTGATTATTGTATTTTTAATAAATAAATAATATTCATGCAACAAAATGTTCAATTGTTCGAATTTGGGAATTTTGTAATAATTCGGGAATTTTCTAGTTCGGATTTTTTATGATTCGGCAATTTTCTGTAGGGAATTTTATTACTCGGGAAGTTTTGAATTCGGTAATATTATAAACTGTCAGGAATTTTATTTTTCGGAAATTTTCAAATTCGGTAATGCGATATACTGTTCGCGAATCTTATAATTCCAAATTTTTGAACTCGGGTATTTTATTACTGGGAAATTTCATAATTCAGGAATTTTATTATCCGGGAATTTTCCAATTCAGCAATTTTATTATAAGCAAATTTTACTTTTCGGGAATTTTATCGTGCGGGAATTCGAGTGCAGGGAATTTCATTTTCCTGTATTTCCCAGTCATGCTGAAATTACTTCCAAATCTGATACTTATGGAATGAAAAAGTTTATGTTAAAAATTTTCAAAAATGCAAAAAGTTAATAAAAAGTATTTTTTCCAGTTTTCCGAAAACCAAGCTTTTCCCATTTCAAACCGATTTGAAAAAAAATTGAATTTATTTATCATTTCGAAAAACGAAAAAATTGAGAACGAATAAAGATATGAAGCCTTGTAATTGTTCCAAATGTGCAGTTTTGTGATGGGAGTGCAGTGCAATAATTTAATTTATGATGATATCATTTTTACGCAATAAATATCATTTTTAATATTTCTGCAGTTAATCAGTGTTGGCGTGTGGTCCGGCACAGCAGGGCAAGTAGTAGAAAAAATCTACCATTTCAATGACAATAGAAACTCCAGAAGCAAGCCAACTCAGTTAATAATGTCATTAAAATGGTACTTTTTTCTGTCACTTGCCCCGCTGTGCTAGCCAGACACCCACACAGATTAAATTTAGAAATATTCAAAATGATATTTCTTGCGTGTGAATGATTATATCATAAATTCAATTATTGCACTGCACTCGCATCACAAAACTGCACATTAGAGCCATTACAAGTCTCTCTATCTTTATTCGTTTTCAGCATAAAGTTTTTGCAAATAAATCACCATAAACAGTGAAGTATTATATATTTCAGAATTTTGTGAAATGCATTGTATTAAAGAATGTCGAAAAAATATCTGAGAATTTTTTCAGGTTTTTCTTAACATCGTCCTCTTTGTGTGAGCAGGTAATAGTGGACCTTTAAGAAAGGAGGCCGAATAACCATGTTTTTTGGGATGTTTTGCCCTCTAACTATCGTCAAAAATCTTTTAGGACAAAAGTGATCATATCGTTAAATTTTTAGCAGTAACTCGTCTTTAGTAGTAACTCTGAATTTTTATATAAAAAAATATCATCTTGTTCGAAAATTTTATTGAGCGAATGGCAATCATATAAAAAAGGTAGGTAAACGGCGACCATGATTCTGACAGAGTGGCTCATCCGAAATCAAAAAACAAGATTGGATGTTAATCTATAGGTGGATGGCTATAACCGGAACAAGGATTTTTTGAAAATTTGAAAAATTGAATTTTTTATATGCTTTTAAACATTAAGACACAGAATTTGATGATTTTTTGCGACTATTTTTTTATAAAAAAAAAACGGTTCTATATTTTTATAAAATCCTAGTTCCGGCGATAGCCGTACTTGTGCTAAATGTACCATTAAAATTTGAAAGCAGTCGATTGAACAGTTTTTGAGGAATCATGATCGCGGTCTGCCGCACGCTCTAAACACCTTAACTTCTTACTGCTGTATCTTTCCAACAACTTCGAATTTTGGAAAATTACTTCGCCAGTATTTTCTAAGCATATTCTAGATTGGATTTATGCAACAAAAATAAAATCGATTTTTTGAAACCGTCACACGGGATGACCCCCTCAAGCTTTCAGAAGGCCACGACTTAGTGTGCCACTAGGGTGGTTCAAAAAATTGTTGTTTGAACTTTGATGGGAACACCCCCCAAAATTTGTTCGAATCCGCCCAAAAATTATTCCATTTTTGTTGTTTCGAAAAAAAATGATGCCGCAAAAGCGCAAAAGAGTGCCGCAAGCCTCATGTAGTTTAACATGTATTTCCCATAAGAAAAAAATACGGTTTTGTAAATCTTATTCAGAATCCTGAATATTATCTCAATCGAGTTAAAACTCAACATTTCTCTCCACAATTAGCCATAGAATACGAATAAAATATAACTTTTTGAATATCACCCCCATAAGTCTGTCTTATAGGGTCCCAAAAGAAACCCCATAAGTGAAAAAATGGGTTTTGCGAGATTTTGGCGCTAATTATGATTTTTTTTGCGGTTTTTTTTAATGGGAATTGGTTCTAATACATAAAATATTACTTTATACTGCAAATTAGATATTTTTATGAATGGTTTAAGCAATTTATTATTGTTTCTGGCAATTTTCTCATAGAATGGAGTTAGAAAGACGCGGTTTTTTTTACAAATTTTCCATTTGTTGTCCAATTTTCATTTGGAGTGAAGTAATAATAAATCAACGCTAACAAAATGATTGTTTGAACAATTTATCATAATTATTTGAATAATTTATCATAATTATTATTAATATTACATTTAAATAATGCTAGAAAGATGTGTTTTTTTTTTTAATATCTGACTTTTGGTCCAATTTTCATTTGGAGTGACGTAATAATGAATTCAAGTCAACAAAAAAATTGTTTAAACAATTTATTATCATTGTTGATAATATTCCTTCTGCTTGATTGGTAGAATCTTGCGGTTTTTTCTGAAATTTTCAACTGTTTGTCTATTTTTCATTAGGCGTGACTTGATAATTAATTATATTTAGCAAAAATAATTGTTTAAACGAATTATTATTGTTTATGACTATCTTCTGATATATATCATTTCCGCCTGATAGTGCGGTTTTTAGGCAATTTCTGCCTTTCTGTCCTTTTTTCACTTATAAAGGTAATAATTAATTAAAGTTAACAAAAAAGTTGTTTGAACAATTTAATATTGTTCATCACTATCTTTTTTTATATAAGTGCTAGAAAGTGGCGGTTTTTTCTAGAATCTTTCACTTTGCATCGCCTTTTTATTTATGAACAAATAATAAGTCAAGCACAACAAAAATGATTTTTCGAATGCTATTGTGGTTTTAAGTGAATTATTTTTGCTCTTTTCCCAATGCTTGAATGAAAATTAATTCAAAGAGATAAAACTATTTTACACAAGAGGCAGAAATCAATATTAAGTTGTTTAAAAAACTTTTTTGTTAACTTTAATTAATTATTACCTCACTATAAGTGAAAAAATGACAGAAAGGTAAAAATTGCCGAAAAACCGCAAATATTAGGCGCAATCGATATAGATGAAGATAGTCATAAACAATTATAATTTGTTGAAATAATAATTTTTGCTGAATCTGATTTATTATTAAGTCGCGCCTAATAAAAAATAAGGAAACAATTGAACATTTCAGAAAAAACCGCAACAATCTACCAATTAAGCAAGGAACATATTATTTTCAATGATAATGAATTGTTTAAAAAACTGTTTTGTTAACTTGAATTTATTATCACTTCACTCCACATGAAAAACGGACAAAACACCAGATATTAAGAAAACGCATCTTTCTAGCATTATTTAAATATAATATTATTAATAATTGTAATAAATCGTTTAAAAAATTATTTTGTTAACTTGAATTCATTTTTACTTCACTTCAAATGAAAATTGGACAAAAAGGAAGAAATTTCAACAACAAAAAAACCGCATCTTTCTAGCATTATTCAAATATAATATTATTGATAATTATAACAAATTCTTTAAACAAACACTATTTTAAAATTGATGAACTATCACTTCACTCTAATTCAAAATTGGACAATAAATAGAAAATTTGTGAAAAAAACCCTGTATTTCTAACTCCATTCTATCAGAAAATTGCTAAAAACAATAATAAATTGTTTAAACAATTCATGAAAATATCTCATTTTCAGTATAAAGTAATATTTTATGTATTAAAAACAATTCGCATTAAAGAAACCGCAAAAAATCATAATTAGCATCAGAAAGTCTTAAAACCCATTTTTTCACTTATGGGGTTTCTTTGGGACTCTATAAAACAGACTTATGGGGATGATATTCGAAAAATGACATTATATCCGTATTCTATGTCTAATTCTGAAGAAAAATGTTGAGTTTTAACTCGATTGACATAATATTGAGGATTCTGGATAAGATTTACAAAAACGTCTCTTTTTCTTATGGGAAATACATGTTAAACTTCATGGGGCTTGCGGCACCCCTAAATATATTTAAAAAAAAAAAAAAAAAAAATGGTTTTATTTTTGGGTGGATCCGAACAAATTTGGGGGGTGTCCCGATACAAATTAAAAAAAAAAAATTTTCCAATGCAATTTTGGATCACCCTAGTGTGCCACGTTACGTGTCAAGCCACATTAGGAACCGTTTCCCCATATCTGCAGTGAAAATCGTTGCGGGGAAAAAGCGTTCTCGACGCTTCGCATAAACACTCAGCATGATAAAGCTCGCATACTTGCACGTATAAACGCCTTCATACTCTGACGTATACGCATACATGAAAATCGCATACGCATACATGAAAATCCCAAACGCAGACATACGTACCCGTAATGTTCGCGCGAATTCTCGAGCGACAGTGAAGAGCGCGTGCCTGGGTTCTTTGATGCATACATTTTTGTAAAATATTCATGCATGAGCCCATTCTGGTCTCAAGTTGAAGTTCGTAACTGCCCTTGTACTTTCGTGTGCTTTCAGAAAAGCCGCAAAAGTGCAATGCATCGTGGCAAAGAATAACCTTCTCGTATCAGGTTATTAGGTTTCTGTCTCTTTTCTCCACGAAAAGTGCATTTATCGTGTGTTTAAAGCAAACACTTAAAACACATACCTTCTTTGAGTTTGGTTTTTAAAGTTCCAGACGTCTATTTTGCACAATTTGTCCTTGATTGCCCAATTTGAAAAGGGGTGCTGACAAGGCCTTGACTAGTATTTCTATTTTGTAGAAGAGATGTTCAATCATGATCCGGTAATAATGGGGCTTCAAAAAAAGGTGTATCTTGAATCATTTACATATATACTGTAGTTGATAAATAATTTAGCAATTAAGAAACATCATTCGTTCAATTCATTGACTGTATCATTCATCCTTAAAAATAATAACTTTTCACGATTTGAAGGCGAAACAAAAAATTTTGAAACGAATAATCGAAAATAAGGTTCCTATTCGTATTCTATGGCTCATTTTGAAGAGATATATACAGGATCAACTCAATATACATAATATTGACAATTCTGAATACAATTTACAAAAATGTCTTTTTTTATGGGAAATACGTGTTAATCTTCATGGGGCGATCCCTCCCATAAGAGAGGGATATTCAATAAAGTATGGCAATAATCCTATAAGAGATGGGAAACTATGAAAACGGAATATATTATAAATAAATTATAATAATTATAAAATAATAATTTTCTATACAGAAAGGCGAATGTTTAGTGAAACAGTTGAATTTTTGACAATAAATGATGACCTTTTAACAAAATAATTGAAGGAATAATAAAAATTCAACAATCCATATTTTCATTATATATCACATAAATTATTCTATGAAATGTAGATATAAATAATATCAAAAAGGGGCGCTGATAAGGCCCTGAACACTGTTTATATTTTGAGTAAAAAATGTTCAATTATGATCAGATAATGATGGGACTTCAAAAAGGGATTTTCTGAGTTATTTGCAAATAGTAGTTTTTTAGTTGGTCCAACTAAAAAATGATTGGATGACATATAGATATGAATGACATTGAAATTGTCTTTTGTGGAGTTTTGGCAATACCTGCTTAAAGTATGTTTTTTCACTAGAGATATCTTATTACGCAATACTTCTAAAAATACCGAGCAATTTTTCCACAATTCTCGTACTATTTTTTACATTATTGCTATTAAACTAATATCCGTTTTCGATTCTTATTTTCATTCAAAAAAAGACTATACAAATCATGAAACAGCATTACAACATCTATTTATAAAAAGTTGCAAAGAATGCTAAATTTCCTCTATATAACCGTATTATTAATTCATATCACTAATTAAATTTTGAAAATCTGCCCACTGCATGGGAATACTCACATCAAGAACTGTAATTTGGTTATTGTGAATTCTCTTTCGTTAAAGCTCATTCGGCTTTAATCTGTCCGAAAGGTGCACTTTTATATATTATGTTCGACTATATTATACTATTTATATAAAAATTTAATTTGTTTCAATCACTCCAATATTCGTTCATTATTTGGCATTGATCTTTTTTCACAGACACCTCAAAAATTTTAGTTTTTTGAAAAACTTTTTTACGATTAAACAAAAACTACTTATCCTATCAAAAAAGGATTAATACCAATTTTGTAGATATTTTTTGGGTAAACAACTTTGGACTGTTAATTTTTGTGTGTGTATTGTGTCGCTTTTTAAAATTTTTATTTTTTAGATTATTCAAAATGCTTTATTACAATTACACAAAAACTACTTGTTCCATAAGAAAATGATTATTCACAAATTTGTAGATATTTTTTGGGAAAACATCTTTTTTCTGTTAATTTTTTTTTGTATTTTGTGTCACTTTCAAAAATTTTAGCTTTCACATTTTTAATGTTTTTTTTACAAATGAAAAAAAACTATGCATCTAATACGTTCTTTTGCAGCAAGAATTTGGTGCGCAGAAATTATTTTGTTTTTTATTCCTTATTTTAATTTGGTTCCTTTTGATATTTAAAGTTTAGAAACACATAAGTGTGAGAGAAAATAATGTTCAACTTACACTATTTGAAATTATTTGGGAATAATTATAAATATTCAAAATCTTACAAAAAAGTTTAATTAATAATTAATGACTCATATTTTTTTAATAAAAATATCTGAAGTTTCAGTAAAAATAATTAAAATGCTAGGTTTTGGTATTAGAAATTTGAAATGATTCCAAATATTATAAAAACTTTTGAGTTTTTCCGTTTTGAATTTGTCAAAATTGTAATTTAAATTTTTCAAATTTTCGTGATCAGCTTTCAACTATAGGCTCTTAAAATTGCATTTTTGCAAACTTGAACCCTTCAGGATAAAAGAATCTTAAATTAAATGCAAATATTGAAACATCTAAAATATTGTTTATATATTTATATATAAATTTTTTTTATATATTCTTTGCAAATTGTATCGTTTGAAAAAATTATATTTTATTGTTAGGGAAACCATACAAATTAGAATATTTCATTTCAAGACTTATAAATTCAAATAATTTCATTATAAGGATATAAAAATGGAAATTAAGTGATTTCAGAACTGAAAATTGGAACATTTTTAAATTAAGAGAATTTAAAATGTAAATTCTCAATCTTTGAATTGCTAAAAAATGACGCAATATAAAATTTATAGCCTTCAGAATTAAAATTTAATAGGATTCAAAATTTAAAATAATTTTCATTTCTTTTTATAAAATAAAATATTTTATGGTTGGAAAAATTAAAATTTGGCAGATTCCCTGAATCCCTGAAAATCTCAGAATTTCACAAATACTATAAAATAATTATTTTCTCTAAATTCCCTGGAATGTTCGTATATTCTGAATGTCTGAAATTCCTCGAATTCCTCAAGCGTTCTGAATTCCATGATATCATCCATTTTCGTTTAGATCCTTGAATTCTCTAAATTTCTGAGAATCTCGGAATTTCACGAATTTTGTGCAGTACTTGATTTCTCTGAATTGCCTGAAATTCCTTGAAGTCTGAATTCTTGGAAATCTCTGAATTCCTTGAATACTCTGAATTCCTAGAATTCTCTGAACCCCCTGAATTCTTGGAATATTTCCAATTTCTAAAATTCCTTGAATTCTCTGATATACTTGAATATCCTTGAATATCTTGAATTCCCTGAAATCCTGGAATATTGTGAATTCCTGCGATTTCTCGAATTTTCTTCATCCCGTGAATTTCTAACATAGTCAGAATTTTCTGAATTTCTCGAATTTCCTGCATTCTTCGAAGTCCTTGATTATTCCGAATTTGTTGTGCTCCTTGAATATATTAAATTCCTGAAATTCTTTGAATTCTCCAAATACAACGAATTTATTCAAATCTTCGGAATTCTTTCAATTTTCCGGACTCACTCTAAATTCTTTGCAATATTTTATAGCTTTTGAAATTCAGGAATTATAAAAATTCACAAAATTTCACGAATTGAAGAAATGCAGATAATTCCGAGAATTTAGATGAATTAAGTTTGAAACTGGAATCATGGTAATCTTCTTTCATGTTTGTATATTATCAATTATTAATTATTTTTATGCTATTCTATATTATTATTAAACAATGGATATTATTCATGTAAAGACTTTTTGCATTTTGAAAAAACACGTACACTTAGCCACGGCCAAATCGAAAATTGACCACTTTAAGATTAAAAAATTTCGAAGTTAAATAATTTTCAAAATATCGAAGCAATTTCCAAAATATGTTTCAGAAAAGAATTCTTCTTTCAATCTCTCTAGCAGCCTAGTGGTAGAGCGCCTGACCGACAATCAGTTGACCTGACGTTCGAATCCCAGCGGAGCGAAAGGAGATCTTTTTTTTGAATAAATTTAATTCAGAAAATTATTTTGCCAATCTTTAATAAAATATCCATTTTTCTCACCAGGCAAAATGTTTAGCCGAATATATCAATATTTCGGTGACTAATAGTATCCTAACAAGTCTATTGTGAACGATGAATTGACTCAGTGGATACAAATGTTCGGTGTACCCAGACTTCCGATGCGACGTAGTGCGCAAATTTTCCAACCGTGTGACGAATATTCAGTATGGCATGTAAATATGTATTCGCCGAGCAAATATTACATAAACGTAAAATTTCGGGATCACAGATTCCTCTGTTAATGACCGGCTCTGAATTTCATTCACGAGTTCCTAATGCACAAATTTGTGGTAAATAAACAAGAGTTTGGTGAGAGAGTGAATTATTTGTTCTTTTGACATATTCTCTAATTGTTAATAAATTAATGAAGGACTGGCCGGAAACAGCTAATAAAAATACTAATTTACGACACTAAAATCGAACGGTATATTAACAAGCGGAGCGATTGTCAATTCCGACCTGGGTACCTGCCAAACGGTTCCCCCACTCCACGGCTTCACCTCACTCAGCCGAATTATTGTCGTCGATCCTGGTGAGCGGGAGTCCTTTGTACATAATGAGGACTAAAATGCGCAATTTAAATTTTTTTCATATTAGGTCTGTGTAAATTATGAATATAATATTCAAAATCTGCGAATTATATCGATTCCAACTCAATGTTATTTTAATCAAAAATTTAGATATAAAAGAATAAATGTTCAAATTATGAGAAATTTTATGAAAAATTTTTTGAAATCGCATTTCTCAACATTATTCCTAAATAATTTCACACTCACAGTCCGAAAGAATGAATAGTGTCATCCCTAGCTCAATTTGGAAACTCATTAACAAACATCAAGATTTTTTTTTACTGCTTAACTAATTTGTTTATGAACATTAATTAAAAATACTATTTTACACATAAAGAACAGAATATGGAGACAGTATAAAAAATGCCGTTTTCTAAATCTAACTTTAGAAATTTGGAACAAAGACCAAAACAGAAAATGGCATTTGCTTAAGTGTAGAAAAAAAGGTAAAAACTGAATTCCGCAAATTTTGAAAATATTATTCTTCCTCTCAAAAAAAATATGTTTCTAATTTTTTTCCTCCCTTCTGTTTTAATTTTATCAACTTAAACCTCAGCGAAAGCAGACTAATTTTCAAACCAAAAAAGGAAGGAATTTTTATAAAAGGAGTTGAATTTTTAACCAAGAATGATTTTTCAGTCCATGGAAAAAATCTGACCCAATATGTTCAATAATTCAACACTGAAGAATCAATCAAAAAATATATAAGATTTTTGAATTACATAATTTTAGACAATTTCAAGCCAGAAACATTAATTTATGAATCGAAATTTCTTTTAAAATCGTTTTTAATATTCGCTCAAAAATTTGCTTTTAAGAAAATCATGAAAAATGTTGTCAGGAATCTGATACGAATTTTGTTATTTATTATCTTGAAACTTGAATTTTTTCTACAATTTTTTGAAAATTTAAAAAAATATTTTTAAAAATTGCTGAATTATTTTGGAATCTTTTCAAAATTTCTAAATATATCTAAAACTTACTCGAATTTTTTTCCAAATCAATAATTCACTAAACATTCTTTCAGTTTCTAATGAAAATCTTTTTTAGATTGGAAATTAATTATTTTTGACCGAAAATTTTACTATTCCATGTTTGGATGAAACTTCATTTCTTTGGTTGAAATTTCCTTAATTTTGAATAGCTTTGTGATAATTTATGTATTTTGTTACAAATTAATCTTTTTGGATAGAAAATTAATCTTTACGGTTGAAAATGCAATTGTTTGGTTAAAATTTGTTTGTTTGTTACAAATACTTTTTTGTGGTTGAACTCATTATTTTGGTGGAAAATTTATTTCTTCGATTGGAATTATTACCGTTTTGTTGAAAGTTCGTTTTTATTTAATTAAAAATAAATTTTTCAAATGCAAATGTAACTATTCAATTTTTTTTTGAAGAATGATCTTTTTCAGTTGAAAATTTATATTTTTCTCTTGAAAATTAAACTTTTTTGTTCGACATTTATATCTTTGGGTTGAACAAAAAACTGGTTTGCTAGAAATTGTCTTTTTGAATTGAAAATTTTCTTTGGCTTGAAAATTAGGTTTGGAAATTTTTGAGATTAAGAGTAATTATTTTCGAAATTGACTGAATTCAGTTTTCAAATTTTTTTCGACTCTCAACGAAAACTCCACAAAAATCCCTTATATTCCGCTTTTTATGTTTAAAAATAGTATCTGTAATTAGCTTCCATAAACAAATTGATTATGCAGTGAAAAAAAGTATGATGGTTGTTAATGAGTTTCCAAATGTGGAAAAATTGCAGCCAACCAATGAATTAAAGCTACTGCAGTGGATTTGGTAAAAATACTGGAAAATTTGTTCATGAAATTAAACATGAATTTGAACATTTCTTGTTTAATTTTCAATTTTTTCAATTCAAATAATATATCGTTGGAATCGTTATAATTAGCAGATTTTAAATATTATATTTATCAATTACCAAGTGCTAATTTGAACAAATGTTATATTCCGCATTCTAGTCCTTATTAGGTACTTGAAAGAAATTTTGGGGGAACTCTCGGAAATCTCTTAGCAACCTAGCATTCGTGAGAAATCTTGGTAACCTTTTTTGCGTGGAACAAACAGCCGACTGAATCCGAAAGCCGCCGAGTTTAGCCGAGTTTATAGAATCTCACGTGAATTCTGATTGCGAGCAGCGTCGGAAATCTCGGAACTCACGGAAATCTCGAATAAATTTTGGAAATCTCGAATAAATCTTGGAAATCTCGAATAAATCTTGGAAATCTCTATAAGATTATTAAATTAAATTAAACAGGCTCAATAGTATATTACCAGTGATAATATAACTAAAAGACAATACAAGTTTTTTTTTTGGTGATACAATTTTTTAGTTTTTTCCTTCATTTAAGGTGGATACTGAGTTTTGCCTCGCTGATATTATCACTGTGTGTTAATTTCAAATTCTCCTGCAATAGTTTGTTCCGACTTCAGTAAAACACCTTCCGGCTCGTATTCAAGACTAGACAAAATTCAGTGTTGAACAAGCAAACAAAAGCAGTGAAACAGAGAACATGAGTACATATCATAAACACACTGACATAAATCCTCTTTTGAGGATGAAGTTATAACCGGAAGTCTTATTAATCTTAAGTTCAAGCACTGCTAAGGGACCTTCCATAAATTATGTTACACTTTTTTTGCCATTTTTTAGCATTCTCCTCCCCGATGTAACAGATAGTAACAAAATGGCTTAGACCCCCCCCCCCACCTATCTTGATTAATTTTTAAAAATGTGTTCAGATATGTTTTATTAAAGGAAATTAAATACCTTCTATCAAGAGAGATGAATTTGCAGATAATTAGAAGTTGTTACCATGATGAGAAATATCATTTTTGAAAATTGGAACATGCAGCAAAAAATTATAATCTTCTCGAAAATTAAGACTTATAGAAAGCTTTGTTATTAGAAAAATATCCTGTACTTATTTTTTGTGAATTACTTGTACATGTTTCCGATTATGTGATATTTTTATATTTCTGAAGTTCATTTTGAAAAGGAGAATAGGGTAATTTTTTATGAAAATAGGGAACTATAAGGGGAATTGATTTTTTATCAAAATACATTAAATTTTCAGATTATTAGTTGCATTTTCAACCAAAGAAGGGTTATTTTTAACAAAAGGTATTTTGCAGAAAACAGTCAAGTCTTAAACCTGGAAAGATGATTTTTTAACCGAGAATAGGACTTTTCAATGAAATATTACAATTTATAAGAAAAAATTTAATGTTCAAAATGCTAGTCAAATTTACAAACATAGTTGAATTATCCAAGAAATGATCGAATTTTTAACAACAAAATTAAACAATCAAAAAAAGTTGTGGTTCCAACTAAGAAAGAAGGATTTTTAGCCAACAAATATGAATTTTCAATGCCTAAAATTAAATCTTCAAGCAAAGAAGTAGAATTTTATAAAAAATAGTTGGATTTCGAAATTGTAAATATGAATTTTCAACTACAAAAAAATATTAATTTCCTAAAATTACATTGAATTTTTCAACAAATTGTTGCATTCCTTAACCAAACGAGATCAGTTTTTAAATCACAAATGAAGTAGTTGATTTTTTATTCAGAACAATTATTATTAATTTTAAAACAAGTTTTTGCTAAATCCTCAATGAAGAAAATTCAATTCTTTATTAAAAAATTAGATTGTTATAGAAAAATGAATTTTCGATTAAGAGAGTTTAAATCGAATAAAAATAAATTTATTTTTAGCAAATTGGAAAAATGTTTAGCCAAACAGTTGAATTTTCTACCAAGTGTTCTAATTAAAAAAAAAAAATGATAAACTCTAAACAAAATCAGTCGCATTTTGAAGAAAAAACCACAATTTTCAGCAAAAAAAACATCATTTTCAATCAAGATAAAGTTTTCATCCAACAGAACGAGTTTTAGATCCAAAGAAAAATCTTACTTCAACATAACAGTTGTTTTTTTTTATCAAAAAAGTTGTTTTATCCAAATAGTTGAATTATCAACAAAAAAATTCATTTTCTGAAAATTTGTAAAATTTTTGATCAAATGGTCGAATTTTCAACTAAAGGATGAAATTTTTACGTGAAAAAATTAAACTTTAACCACAAAATGTTGCGCTTCGAACAAAATAATAGAATTTTCAAGCTAAAAAGAAGAATTGAATTATTAACAAAAAAATGAATTTTCAATCCAGAAGGACGAATTTTCTATCCACGTTTCCAACAAGTAATCTAATATTTTTAAATATTGGAATTTTAAACCAAATAATTTAATTTTTCAAACTGAATTTTGTACCGAAAAAGACGCCTTTTTGATAAAATAGTTAAATTCATAATATGATAATTAGGTTTGTAGCCAATTAGTTAAATTTTCAGCGAAATAGTTGAATTTTCATCTTAAATGTAAAATTTTAAAACAAAAGAATTGAACTTTAACCAAAAATAGTTGCATTCTAAATCAAATTGTTGAATTTTCAAGAAACTCAATTTTTTGTGTTGAATTTTGTACCAAAAAAGACGCCTTTTTGATAGAATGGTTGAATTATTAATAGGATAATTAGATGTCTAGCCAACTAGTTAAATTTTCAGCAAAATAATTGAATTTTCAACTTGATGGTAAAATTTTAGAACAAAAAAATCAAACTTTGACCAAAAATAGTTGCGTTCTAAACCAAATTGTTGAATTTTCAACAAACAAGTTTATTTTCAATCAAGATGAATTTTTCATGCAAAAGACCGAATTTTTAATCCAAAGGGACGACTGTTCTACAAAATAGTGGATTTTTTGACCAAAAAAGATGTCTTTCTTGGAAAGTAGTTTAATTTTCGACAAGAAAATGAAATTTCAAAAGAACTAGTTGAATTTTTAATAATAAAGTTTAAATTTCGATTAAACGATTGAATTTTCACAGAAAAGATCAAATTTCAACCAAAAACAGTTCCATTTTGAACCAAATGGTTGAATTTTTAAACAAATAAGTTCATTTTCAAACAATAAAGATGAATGTTCAATCTAAAAGAACAAATTTTCTATTCAGAAAGGCGAATGTTTAGTAAAATAGTTGAATTTCTGACAATCAATGATGACTTTTTAACAAAATAATCGAAGTTTCAGTGAAATAACTAAATTTTTAAGAATATTGTGACTCAAGAAACATATATTTTCGATCCAAAAGCACAAAGTTTTCGTAAAACAGTGCCATTTTTGAAAAAGAAATTTTTTAAACAAAACAGTCAAATTTTGAAGGAAACATTCAATTTTTTAATGAATTAGTCGATTTTTGGAACAAAAAAGATGATTCTGCGCCAAAAATATATTTGTAGATTTTTCAACCCAAAAGGGATTCCATCATGGAGTCCTATTGAATCAGTTCGCATTTAAGCGAACAAGAAAGACAAAAGTGAAAAAAATTAGGTTTCTTGAAAAGAATTGAAAACAGGGAATTTTTTTCAAGAAGTAAAAATTAATGGATAATTTATGGATAGCCCATAACTCACTATATTTCCCTAAAGTTTTATTCAAAGAATATCTAAGTAATTAAGTAAATACATTGGTCTTCAGCTTCAAGTTCTTATCTTTGAAGCTCCTTCATTAAGCTTCCAAAAGCAATACTTAATTGCCTAATTACCTAATTACTTTCCATTGTATATGCAAATTTTGTTTTTGCATTCATGCTTAAACTACTTCTAACTGTTGGTATTGACATTTTAGATGAAACAGCCACATTTATGTGTGTCCAGTTATCCGTGTGTTTTCGCCTAAGCAAACGCACTGCGGGAAATCAGCATCACGTGTGCATACACACAGACAAGTGATGTCTGCAACGGTTAACCAAATCCATTTGTTTCTGGTTGTCTGAATACTTCGTGTGCATTCTCACCAACTCAACCCTCGTATCAGAACGATGTAACCACGATCTAATTCATCGTGAAACTTTCACATGATGGAGATGTTACCGTTGATTGACCCAATACTGCCCTGACTTCGTGTTTCGACAACCTATGTCCAGCTACTGCGGAAATTGAACGACATAATATATCATTGAGGAGCTAGGCAACCTAAACTGCACATATCATGAAGAATTTATTACTCAGATTGCATCTTGCCAGAATGATCTATCCCGAAAATCGTTACATGAGCATAAACCTGTCTCAGATGCTATAAGAGATGGGAGGCTATAAGAGATGGGAGGCTATGAAAACTTTTTTATGACGTCCTTTAACTTCTGGATTTGAAAAAATTCATTGACCATGAGCAGAATTTTATAGTATTGTATAGATCCGGAATTTGGAGAACATGTGGATACAGTTGTAAAAACAACCACTAAAACGCGAGGATTCATAACCAGACAAGGTGGAATCGTCCACAATGAGGACACGATGATAATATTGATCACAGTCTTATTTTTATCGAAATTAGAATATAGCGTGGTTATTTGGCAAACAAATCATGGGAGCCAATTTATGAGATTAGCAAGAATACAAAAAAGATTCCGATGTTCAACTCCTGATAGCGCAGAGTATTATATACCACCTACCGATAACAATACGTTACTTGTTTCACCGATTAATAGGACCTGCTCGATAATGAACCAATTTTCATTATAAACTGAAGACAAGAATATTGACATTTATACTATAACGAGCAGTCTATTTAAGAACAAAGCTAAAAGCTTTATATTGTCTTGCAGGAAATAATAGAGATCGATGGAGCTCATAAGCTGAAAATAAAATTCTTATTAATAAGATATAAGCCACTTAATTGGGTTTCTGTAATCTATAAAGTTCTGATGCAATGCTCGTTGTACTTGGCTTCAGCTACTAGGTATAAGTTCGAAATACAAAAAAATACAAACTGTTGATATTCAACTCTCTGGGCTGGGACACTCTTCATAGAACCAAAATAGTGTCATTGCGTAATTTACTCACGGTTTTCAAAGAAGAAAGATAAATCCTGAAAGAAAATCACCAATGAAGGTAGAACTAAAAAGAGCCATGAATTGATCAATGGATATAAGAAAGTTTGAAAAGGTGGTCTTTAATGGTATGTTGCGATGTGTCATGCTAATAGTAATTTATTAATAGATCATTCATCGGCTCTTTATGACGTGATTTAGTATACATCAGGTGCGTGCGTTTTGCGAAGGTGCATCAATCATTCAACAATCTCTCTATGGCAATAACTATATAATTAGCATGGTCGTTTTATTGAGATTGAACCAAATGAAAACATCAATCAGAGGAGGTGCGCTTAGTGATAATGGAGGAGTAAGTAGACAAGGGCTTACCATACTGTCTACACACATACCGAGCGAAGGCCGATTAGTACATTTGTCATTCAACCCGGGTATCTATAGTTGTCGTATGACGCTCAGGATTGGTCAGACAATACCCCTATGCAAAGACGATGTTCCGAACTCAACTAAGTGAACCGCTTGATCAATGGGAATCCTATATCCCCAGTGAAATAGTTCGTCTCTGCCCGTGACGCCACAATTTGGCGCCTTATACGGCTTTGAAGCTTACTTCATCATCAATGTTTCTCCAAAAGGTTGAGGATAGAACAGAAGCAGACATGCACTCTCAAAACACATTCCTGGTAATCATTTGAAACTAATATTGATTTCAACGAATTTGGAAGGAAAAACCTAATAGTTCTTTGGAAAAAAAAATTTTGGATAATACTTGTTTGTTTCGAGGTGTTCAAATGAAAAGGTTTCATCTCGGAGAAAGCAAGCGAAATGGTGCTAACTTGTGGAGACACAATAGAAGGTGCTAACTCGGAAGGACCAAATTAAAACGTGCTACAGAGTTAAGGTTCTTGATGTCGACGAGTTAGCACCTGTTTTATTTGGACTCTTCGAGTTAGTGAAGGTTTTTTAAATTGTAGACCTTTGTTTTTTTCAGAGCATCCCGAAATTGCGGATAAGTATTCAAATATTTTTCATGACCCGTTTCCACCTTTTCCACGTAGCCCTGCGGAAAACGATATGTCTTGCACATAAGTCGTTTCGGAAAAGTGTTCTTCAATTTATCACCGCATTTCTCTTTAAGACTATGATATTCTATAATACTATTCTGAAACTTGAAATAAAATTCTCTTTCCTGGAAGGACCACTCCAAGCCATCTTCGTGACTCAACATTTTCCTTTAGGAGAGTTTTCACAGCACTCTAAAGCTATCCAGCCATCTACTAAAATCGGTCCGAAATAAAAAGTGGATATGACTGCCAGTGGATAATAAAATTAGAGATATAAAATAAAATTGCCAGAGCAGTCGCATCCAGTATGTGCTGATCGGCGAAATCTCAAATTTTATGGACGCAGAAATGGCGCTTTTATTTTGTATATGAGATGACTCTAATGCTGCGTATAAAAGAAGTCAGGAGTGGATCGTTATAAAGCACAAATCCGTATAAAGCACACAGCATTTGTCTCTGGATTAGTAATTCTCTTTCAACTAGCTTTTAAAAGAAGGAACGCTCATTAGAGTTTGTTGAATTATAGTCTGCTCCCAGGGAACAAATAAAAATGAGCAGCTAAATATTATTGGAAACAATGCAGAATTTGGCGAGAGTTAGTTAATTAAAAATAATTAGTGATGCTTGTCATTAGAACTCTAGATAATAACATTTCACTCAACTATCTCGAAATATGTGCATTACGGTGCCTCATGAAATCCTTTTTTTCAGATTTTGTAAAGCCTTGTATCGGAAATTTCTTTCTTTTGATGAGAAAATAATCCCCTATTTCTTTCAGATTTCTAAACAATCATTTAGAGCATGTAAACCTCAATTTTTTTCATAAAGTCAAGGTTCAGAGGATAAAGACCCTCATTTTTTTATAGAACTTCAGGAATTACTAACCTTACAAAAAAAAATTTCCACTATTCAGAAACACAATTAAGAATTTTAGGAAAAATTATTGTTAATATTGAATAAAAATTTCGAATAAATATTTACCTTGAAGTTTTTGGTTTATTTTTTGAGGCTACATAACTATAATGTTTCTAAGATGCTTGAAAAATGGAAAATGATTTCTGAAGATTCCAGATATGTTCAATCAAATTTTCAACGAAGGTTGAAAATTTCTCGTTAGGCTATTCATCACAATTCGACCATTTCAGTTTTGATTGTAAATGTATATTTTTTAGTTGGAAATTTAGAAATTTCCTCGAAAATTCGCAATATTCAGTAGAAAATTTATATTCTTGAATTAAAATTCATCTTTGTGTTTCAAAATTGAATTAGTATGTTAAAAATTCGTTTCTTTCTCTTGAAGATTAATTTTATAGATGCAAATTTGCTTATTCAATTTTTGGTGAAAAATGTATCTTTTCTAGTTGAAAATTCATCTTCCTGGTATAAAATTTAACTATTTTATTTAAAATTCGCTTCTTGATGTTAAAATTAATTTTTAAATTGAAAATTGTACTATAACATTTGTGGTTGGAAACTTATATTTTCAGTTCAAAATTCGTGCATTTCCTTGAAAATTCGCCTTTTTTGGTAAAAGATTAATATTCTTCGTTGAAAATGCATCGTTTTAGTAGAAAATGCTTCTTTTCAATTGCCAATTACTTTTTTAACAGATAATTCAACTATTCCAATTTTGGTCAGAATTTTATCTTTTTTAGTGGAAAATTCGTATCCCTACTCTTTTATTTATCTGGAAACCGATCTTTTTTTCTTGAAAATTCAACAATCTTTTTGGATGAAAATTTCATAGTGAGGTGAAAAATGTATCTTCTGGGTTATAAATTTAACATATTGGTTGAAAATACTTTTTTAAAAATTAATTTTCTTTAACGGGAAATTTAAAAATTGCATTTTTATCTGCAAGTTTTTCCGGAAATTCATCTGCTTCGTTAACAATTCAGTTCCTTTGTTGGAATTTAATTATTCTTCCAAACTTTTTTTTTTATTAGAATTCAACTTTTCAATTTTAAATGTAAAATTTTCATTCCTGGTGAAATATTGATTTTTCTTAGTTAAAAATTCAAGTATTTTATTGAAAGATTGACTATGTTGATAGCACATTATTATTCTTGTCCAGAAATGCACTTTCCGGATTGAAAATTCAACTTTTCATTGAAATTTTGTCTTTTTTTAAATAAAATTTTATTAATCCCATTTTTGGTGGGAAACCGATCTTTTTTTCTTGCAAATTCAACAATATTTTCGAATGAAAATTTATCAGTTCGGTTAAAAATTCAACTTCTGGGTTAAAAATTTGACTAGTCTGTTGAAAATTCTTGTTCTCGCTGTCCACAATTAGTTTTCTTCAAAGGTAAATTTAAATATTTCATTTTTAGTTGAAAATTCCTCAGGTAATTCATCTGTTTGGTGAAAAATTCAATTTATGGTTGAAAATTCATTTTATTTTTTCGAAATTTGTTAAATATTTGCTTTCTTGTTGTTAAAATGCAACTTCTCTAATCCGAAATGCAACAATATCATTCCTGGTTAAAATTTCATGTTTCTTAGTTGAAAATTCAAGTATCGTATTGGAAATTCAATTAATCTGATAGAACTTTATTTTTCTTGGTTAAAAATTCACCTTGCTGGTTGAAAATTTAAGTTTATCATTGAAAACTCCCTTTTTGACTGAAAATTTACCTACTACATTTTTGGCTGAATATTGATATTTTGCACTTGAGAATTTAATAATCTTATCGAACAAAAATTCATCATTTCAGTTTAAATTCAACTTTTCGGGTAAAAATTTGTTACTTTTTCCGATTAAAAATGTAACTGTTTTGTTGAGAATTTTATTTCTTTGTTAAAAATTTGTTTCTCTTTTTTCTTTTCAGAATCAATATTTTCAAATAAAAATTTAAATATTACACTTTTGGTAAAAAAATTCCTCCTAAAATACATCTGATGGTTGGAAATGTATTATTTTGGTTGGAAATTAAGTATCTTTCTAGAAAATTAATGTATTTTGTTGAAAATGCTTTTTTTGTTCAAATTAATTTTTTCTAATCTAGAATGTAACAGTTTTATTCATAGTCGAAAATTGTTCTTTCTTAGTTGAAAATATCAATTCAACCGAAAATTCATGTATTTTGTTGAAAATTCGACTTTTTTGGTGGATTATCATTCTTTTTGGTGAAAAAATCACCTTTCTAGTTGAAAATTCACCTTTTTGGTTGAAAATAAATTTTTTCACTTGAAAATTCAGCAAGTAAATGATTTTAAGCCACCCTTATGGGTCCCCAAAGAAAACCCCATAAGTGGAAAATGTTAACTTTAAGTAATATTGCGTTTTATTCACGCTTTTTAACAGTTTTTTGGATATAAATAATGATTGATCGGTAATATTAGAATACTCAATCATTTTTTATCTTATATTTCATTGTTCAAACAATTTTAATTTGTTTGAATATTTGTTTTTTTTTTCAGTTAATTCGCGAAACGAACGTATTTTTTAGAATTTATGAGTTGTTTCATCAATGATAACGATAGAATAATTTGTTTGAATGATTTCACAATTATTTGAATAACACATAGAATCTTTTTATAAATGAACTAAAATAGTATTTCAGACAGAAATTGGAAATTTTCAAATTTATTAATTCATTTTATACAAAAGAATGTCTTTTCTACTATAAAAAAATGGCTTTTAAAAGAATACTTGAATTTAAAAAAAAATAAAGTAAATTTCCAACAAAAAGTGTCATAGCTCATATTCCAATCAAATAAGATGAAATTTATAAAAAAAAAAGTTTTCTAAAACCCAAAAGACAAATTTTCTCTACAAAAATTAAATTTATAAATAAAAAATATGACTTCAGCAAGAAATTATTTTTCCACGAAACTGATGAATTTTTACCCAACAAAAATCAACTTAATTTTTTTTTCTTTTTAACCAAGAAAGGAGAGTTTTCAACTGAAAAAGATCAATCTCAAGAAAATGGAAAAGTTACACTTTCAGTTAAGAAATTAATTTGAAAAAAAGACTTTTCCACTAAAAATTTAAATCTTTGACCAAAAAATAAGCCTTCAATGAAATTTTTTTTTTCTTTAATAATTTAGTTTAACTTTTACCCAAGCTTTAAATTTTCCATTAGAAAATATTAATCTTCAACATAATAGTTGAACTCTCAACCAAAGAGGTGAGTTTTCAATTTAAAATATAACTCTTCAAAACAAAAATAGAGTGATTTCTTAACAAAGTGATTCAACGAAATCATTCAAACAAAATAGTTGAATACTCAAACACAGAAAAATAATCTACAATCAAAAAGTTGCATTTTCACAAAAAAAAAGGAATTTCTACCAAAGCGGATGAATTTATAAATTAAAAAGATAAATTCAACATAACAAAAATAGTTGAATTTTCTGTTAAAGAAGGTTTTAGTTGAATTTTCACTAACAAAATATGAATTTCCAACCAGGAAATAAGTATCTACAAAAAATTGAATTTTCAATCCAAAAAGACGAATTTCTACCCAAAAAGGGTGACCTTTTAACAAAGTTGTTGATTTTCCGGCACAATAGTTGCATTTTTACCCAAAAAAGATGAAATTTCTCTTACAACGGATGAATTTTTATTTCGATAGAAAACAAATTTTAAAAAAATAGTTGAATTTTCATTAAGGAAAGATTTCAGTTGACTTTTTAAGATTAAAATATGAATTTTTCAACAAAAAATAAGTTTCTACAAACAAAATTGAATTTCTCATCCCAAAAGACCAATTTTCTAAACAAAAAGAGAATAATTTTTAACGAAATAGTTGAATTCTCCACCAAATAGTTGAGTTTTTTTCCAAGAAAAATGAAATTTGTACTACAAGAGATGAATCGAAAATATAAATTTTAAACTAAAAATAAATTTTCTACCAAATAGTTCAATTTTCAACAAAGTAGTAGACTTTTCAGCAAAAAATATGAAATTTCGTCAAAACAGTGGATTTTTCAATCCAAAAGATGAATTTTCTATCAACAAAAAAAAAGAATTTTCAACTAAAAATGGTTTTTTTCAATGAAAGAAATGAATGTTTAACAAAAAAAAATAGAATAGTTGAATTTTTCAATAAACAGATCATTTCTTAACGGAAAAGATTACATTTCTATCAAAAAATGTAAATTTTCCACAAATAATGGAATAGTTAAAGTGAATTTTCAACTAAAGTGATGAATCTTCAATCAAACAAAATTTTTAACCAAAAACATGAATTTCAAACAGAAAAGATAAAATTTCTACCAAAGATAAAGTAGAATAATTTTCATTTAGTAACATCAATTTCCAAACAAAAAACAAAAGAATTTTCAACAAACGAATTTTTAACCATAGAAATCGATTCATAACCAAAAAGATCAATTTTCAGCCAATGGAATGAATTTTTAACAAAGTACATGAATTTTCAACCAAATATTTGAATTTCTGAAGGAACTTCCATCCAAACGATGATTTAGTCACCAAGAAGATTAAATATTCTCCAAAAAAATTCGAATTCTCAATCGAATACAGAAATTTTAAACCAGATATTCTCAACGAAAAAAGTGTTATATTATGTTCCAACCACAAAACTGTCTTATACCAAAAATATTTCAATTCAATCAAAGAAGATGAATTTTCAACAAAATAGTTTTAATCGTCTACCAACACAGGTTAATTTTCAACCAAATATTTGCGATTTTCAACCATAATAATAAAATCAATTTCAACTTTAATTTATCGAAAATTCCCTAACTCTGTTGTCAGGTTTTCCCTGACATTCCCTGACTTTCTGGAGTTACTTGACCTGTGATATTGTCAACTTTTTGATTTTCTACCCTACATTATGCACCCCTTAATGAATTATTATATTCTTACTAGTGATTTTTCACTAACATCGAAACATTTCCGATAGTAGTCTAAATTTTTAGCAATACTCATAAAATGATGCAAAATGTCGAAAAATGTTTTTTCAATAGCGATAAAAATGTTTAAAAGACTTCTTGAAAAGAATTGATATCATGTTTAAAGAAACAGTTGTGTTATCATTTTCGAAGTTTTTGTATTTACTTCAGATGATTCGATTCATCATGAACCAGCATAAAAACCGCCAGATTCTTCAAAGTCATGTTGATTTTACGATCTTTGTTTGCGTTTTTATAGACGAAAGAGCAAAAGATAAGAAAAAATATTCAATTTCCTGTTTTTCACATATTGTAATGTTTAATTAATCTAAAGGCGCCCAGTGCGTTAAATCTGGCAAATAGGGAAAAGTTCGAGATGTGAGATCAACAATCTTCCTCCTTCCACTCTTTTTATTTCATGGTATGAAAGCAACGTGTCATTTAGATGTTGTGAGAATTAGAGAAAATAGCTGGCATCTAGCAAGTAACTCTTAACAATCAATTTTCGGAATTCAGTGTGCTTCTTCATTTCTTGGTCCAAAAAAATGAAGATCAGCGCTGCTAGTCTTCTCCTAACATTTGCTGGATTTCTGCAGGAATCAAAATGCATGTATCTACCTTCCCGTAAGTGTAATATAATATTAAAATTAATATTTATGAGAAATATTAGAAAATTGAACACTTCTTTAAAACAAAAGATATAAAATGTTAACACAAGTTCAAGGCAGGAGCTTCAAAAATTCATTTCTTAGAATTTAATTCTTTCATTCAAGATATCAAATCAAATACTCACTAACCCATACGGAAATTTTAGAAGAGATCTAAAATTTAGAAAGAGCAATCCGTGAAATCTTATCTTTAATTTCGGAATATATTAATATCTACGGGGTTTCTAGATATCACTAAAAACATCCAAGCGTGTTCATGACGACCGCCGAAAATTTTTCTAACTTTGTACCTCAAATTCAACTTGAGGTCAGTCTGTGGGTTGAGAATGATTCAAAAGTTACTAAATTAAATTGTAGAGGGCAACTGATCACAAAAGGAAAAAAAAAACAAAGTAAATTCAAATGAAAGTGGAAGGTGTATTGCTAATACAATGCAAATTGGAAGTTCGCATCTTATTCTAGCCGTGTGGGTATTAATATTTTTGAGCTTAAGATGTAACTTGTGGGGGGGGGGGGGGGTATCCCTTACCTTGGATTCGAGAAAAGGCTACTGGGCACAGCAAGTGTGTTGGGTGGTCCAGTTGGGGGGACAATGATGGGGACGATGTGCCAGTCGGGAGGTATCCAGAGAGATCGGGGGGGGGGGGGGTTCTTGATTTAGCTCTTCTTCGCTCGGGCAAGGGTAGGAGCGGAGAAACCCGGGAGATGTGACTTTGGCCGAAGCCCGGGGAAATGGGGGGCGGGTGGCTTGATTTAGCTCTTCTTCGCTCAAGGAAGGGTAGGATCGGAGAAACCAGGGAGATGTGGCTTGGGCCGAAGCCCGTGGAGACCTGACTTCTTCGTCTCGCGGACCGTTGTTTTATAGACTTCGCTTGAGCGGCGGCGCACTACTCGCGACGCAGGCGAGTGGGGGTTCCCTAGAGAGGATCTTTTCTTCGATGTCGCTAGGAGAGGGCTTCGCGCGATTGGTTCGCTCTTGCTCAGTCAAGTCTACAAGCGTCGGACGAACAGCGTACCGCGCTTGCGCTGTGATTTGCCAGAAACATTTAAAAAATTTTCCGGGTCTGCGCGACACGGAATTCTAAGTATTCTGCAGCCCTATCCGACTCCATGAAATGATATCCGTAAATATATACTTCCAAGTGGTAGTACCAAAAAAACCCGACAGAGAGCGCCACTACTGCCTCTACACAGTTTAACAGTATCTGTTATGGGCTCTTATTGAATAGTAATATTTAGAATTAAAATTACTTTTTATTGACAATAGTTAAGTGATGTGACATGTACAATATTGTTTCTAAATACTTAGTGGAAGCTTTGCAAACTGAAAATGGTTTGACACAGGTGTATCGTACCGAATTGTGATTCGGGGTACGATGTCCCTAATAAAGAAAAGTGCCATCATTTTTATAAACGCTATGGAAAATATTCAAATGTACAAAATTCTCAAGTTTTAAAACTACCGTATTTCCCAAATTTGAAATTCCTAGAATTTCAAAACTGGATTCCCTACAAATTTATTTATACATTTTATGTTTATTTGATTGCGAAAAAATAGAAAATTTCTAAATTTACTGACCTTTTCTAATTTAGGAATTACTAAATTTACCAAATTCCAAATTCAAAAATTTCAAAACTAAATTTCCCAAAAAATTATTTATAAACGCTATGTTTAGCTAGTTTTAAAAATTCAAGTGTACCAAATTTTTAAATTCCGAAATTACAAAATTTCCCAAATTTGAAATTTCAAAACTGGATTCCCTACAAATTTATTCATACATTTTATGCTTATCTGAACGCAAAAAATACGAAATTTCTAAATGTACTAAAGTTGGTATTTTTGAATTTAGAAATTACTCAATTTACTAAATTTGAAATTCTAAAATTTCAAAACTGGATTCCGTACAAATTTATTTATAGATTTTATGTTTATCGGGTCTCAAACAAAAAGTACGAAATTTCTAAATGTACCAAATTTGACATTTTTTAATTTAGAAATGACCCAATTTACCAAATTCGAAATTCTAAAATTTTTAAACTCGATTCCCTACAAAATTTATTTATAAACACTATGTGTATCTGGTTGCAAACATTCAAATATACCAAATTTTTGAATTTCGAATTTACCAAATTTGAAATTCTTAAATTTCAAAACAGGATTGCCTACAAAGTTATTTATAGATTTTATGTTTATCTGATCTTCTAAATACAGAATTTCTAAATGTACCAAATTTGACATTTTTGAATTTAAAAATCACCAAATTTACCAACTTCGAAATTCTAAAATTTCAAGACTGAATTCCCGGCAAATTTATTTATAAAAGCTATATTAATCTAGTTGAAAAAATTCAAGTGTACCAAATTTTTGAATGTTGAAATTACCAAATTTCCCA
>CAKNXH010000731.1:99384-119432 GCA_932178445.1 Andricus quercusramuli | reverse complement strand
AAATTTTAAAAACTAAAATGAAAGAATAAAAAATTTCTGATTGTACAAAATTTTACATTTTTGAACTTAGAAATTACCAAATCTATCAAATTCGACATTCTAAAATTTAAAAACTGGATTTCCTACAAATTTATTTATAAACGCTATGTTTATCTGGTTGCAAAAATTCAAATGTACCAAATTTTTAAATTTCGAAATTACCAAATTTCCCAAATTTGAAATTCTAAAATTTCAAAAGCCTGATCCTTACAAATTTTCTTTAAAATTACCAAATTTGACAAATTCGAAATTTTAAAAACTGTATTTTCTGCCAAATTTTTCATAATTTATAAATTTATCAAGCCACCAAACTATAAATTTCAAAATTTACAATGTTACCACATATGCAATTCTAAAATTTCGAAAATGGGTTCCTTGCAAATTTTCTTTAAAACTACCAAATTTAACAAATTTAAAAAAATGTATTTTTTGCTAAATTACCAAATTTGACAAATTTGAAATTCTAAAATTTCAAAACTGGGTTCGTTGCCAAATAATGTATCTATTCTTAATTTATCAATTCGCCGAACTAAAAAATAATAATAAAATTACTAAATTTACCAAAATGAAATTAGATGTTTATCTAGTGCCAAAAAAATAAATTTAGAAAATTTAGCAAGTTTTAAAAACTTTCTGGTACGACCAAAACTTTTTTTTTAACTTTTAAAATTTTCCAGTGAGTTTCCTTTCATTAAGAGAAAAATTGCATAGGTACCAATTATGAAAATTGAACTTTTAATTTTCAAACACCACCAAATTTCCCAAATTTGGAATTACAAAATTTCAAAAGCCCGATCGTTGCAAATTTTCTTTAGAACTACCAAGTTTAACAAATTCTAGATTTGAATAACTTTTTTGCCAATTTTTTTTTAATTTCTAAATTTATCAGCCAAACTATAAATTTCGAAATTACCGAATTTACCACACATGCAATCTAAAATTTCGAAAATGGGTAGTTTGTAAATTTTTATTTTGAAATTACCAGATTTGAAAAATTGGAAAATATAAAATTTCAAAACTGGGTTCTTTGCTAAATTTGGTATATATTCTAAATTTATCAAATCGTCAAACTAAATAAAAAATTAAATTACTAAATTTACTGAAATGATATTCGATGCTTATCTGGTAGCGAAAAAAAAAATTTCAAAAATTTCGTAAGTGTTAAAAACTTCCAGGTACCACCAAAACTTTTTAAAATTTTCAGTGAGTTTCCATTCATTAAGAGAACAAAATTGCAGGGGTACCAATTTGGAAAATTGAACTTCTAATTTTTAAGCCCCACCAATTTTGAAATTATATTTCCACGTGAATTATTCCGTCAGGTCATTACATTATTATTAATGATTAATAATTCAATCTTGATAATACTTTGACACTGTGTGGAAAACCATATGTATTTTTAACTATTTTCTCTATGGCTATCACTATTTTCTCAGATCTTTTTCGTAAAAATTATTATTGAAAGTCTATGAATCTATTGTAATAGATTCAGCATTTATTTTGTAGTGAAAAAAAACATTATTTTAGTTATTCACATTATTATCCCGTAACAGATACTGTTAAGCTGTGTAGAGGCAGTAGTGGCGCTCTCTGTCGGATCTTTTTGGTACTACCACTTGGAAGTATATAATTACGGATGCCATCAATGCAAAAGCTTGGAAGTCGGATAGGGCTGGTATTCTGACAGCTGAGGTTAGAATGCCTTGTCAACGGAAGAAAGAAGAATTTTAAATGTTAAAAAAGTATAGTCTATAATTATAATTTATAATTATAAATATAATCAGCGGACATTAAACTTGTCATGAAATCTGAAAGATACAGGCCACAATCTTCAGTACCTTGACTTCAAATGAAAATTGAACTACTTGGCTGAAGACTGAACCACTCTCTTAAAAGTTAAATTTTTGGTTGATGATTTATCTTGTTGGTTTGGAATTCATTTCTTTGATTGCAAGTTTGAATATTCTGTTGAAAATTGTTTGTTTGTTTGTTGAAAAACTAATATTTCAGTTTGAAATCTAAGTATCCCAAGCCTAATGAAAGGACGCCATTGTCTTACGGTTTTTAGTTCATTGAAATGTCCGAGCTTGAATCCATAATAAGATTTTAGGGATTGTTTCCTCTGAATTTCGATTTATCTCTACAGCTTTCCTAGGTCATATTACGAGTTGAACTCGAGCTACAAAATCCGCGTAATTCTTGATTGATAAAAATGGTTCAATTTTCAAGTTACTAATGTACGATAACTTGATAAATATCAGTTTATTTTCTACAGATCTAGGTCGTCCAGAAGTAATTGGTTTTGTTCAAGTGACAATGGAAAGTGGCTATGTTTTTCATGGCCATATGTACGGTGACGCTGGAGATCCTGACTGGATGGAAGATGAACCAAGTCAGCGTTTTCGAGGCTATGAAGTTTTGATGCACACGTACAATCACCCTCCTGTATACAAATATATTTCTGATTTCCTCGATCCGACAACACAAATTACCGATCATAATAATCAAATTCCGGTGTCAGTTGTGCTAAAGATATACAATCAAACGTATGTCAGCTGTAAAAAATTCAAGCAATACCCTTTCTTCCCACGTACAAATGCCGTGGACCGTATATACATAACAATTAAAGGAAGTAAGAAAGTCATGTATTCAACGTTAGTACTGGAACCCGTACAACTTCATCAACAAGCACTTGAAAATATGACAACAGAGCTCGCTCGAAGTCGTATCACGCCTACGGAAGAGACCTCGCCACCCCGCCGTAATCATTAGCGGGGCAGAAATAAACAAATGAATTCCTCAAGGATATTTATAAATGTTTAATTTCAAATGAAAATTGTACCATTTCTCCCATCCGTAACCTTAAAGTTTTCCAAATATCCCGATTCCATCATTTAAAATTCAAAATGCCTTATTTTGTGTTTTCTCTGGAAATGTAAATCTGAATAGTATCTTCTGCTAATCATGTATATTCAATAGAATAAATACACCCAGCATTTATCAATAACAGTGTTTTTCATTTGCCAAGATTTTGTATAAGGTGCGGCCGAGCATTTCTCAAATTTTATACTCTCTTGGAATTAATCAGTAAAATTCCACTGATTTCCAGTGAAATTTCACTGGTTGAAACAGCCAGTGTCACTGACAATCAGTGAGATTTCACTGGTCCAGTCAGTGGAATTCCGACACTAGATAAATAAGTGAGGTTCACTGGCACTTTTGATATGTCACTGGTTGAATCTGTCATTTGAAATCAATGGTATATTCAGTAATACAGTTCTAGTTGATTCACTTACTGTTTCACCCAGTCTATGTCGAAAAATTACTGGTTCACCCAGTCCATGTCGGAAAATTACTGGTTCACCAGTATGAATGCAAAATACTGATTCAACCAGTGAAAATTTCACTGGTTTAGCTTCTTCAATTCGTGTCAGGGTGGAAAAAGCTCTTTCTGATCAGAGGTTCAAGAATTAGATAACTAACTTTATTTTTGGAAAGGTGATAATAATTTCAATAAATATCGACTCTGCAAGAAAGAAAAAAATTACTTCCAAGGAAAATTTTTTATAAAATATAAATTATAACTCTTTTAATAAGACTATATTAGAAAATGAGATTTTGAAGGAATCCTTCAGGCACAGCACGTATTTTGATATTTAAAATTGTTTTCCTGCAATAAACACATTTTTGAAAAAATTTTGGTTATCTAGTTCTGTACCCTTCAAATGTGAATAACAATTTTAGATATCCTTGAAAAAATAAGAAAAATTGATTCTATTTCACAAGAAAAGCAATTATTTCCACTATTTTTGTTTACAATTTAATTATTTTTAATTCAAAAGTCTACTAGTATATTTTTGGTACTTTTGGTTGAAACTATGTACTATTTTCTCGAAAATTAGAATATTTTGTTGAAAATTCTTTTATTTTTAGTTGAAAGTTAATTTTCTTAACTAAGAATTAAAATAATTCATTTTTAGCTGTAAATTTTTTATTTTCAGTTGAACATTTAAATACTAGATTTTTTATTGAAAATTCAACTACCACATTTTTCATTCGAAATTAATCTTCTTTCGTTGAAAATTCTGCTACGTGGTCGGAAGTTGAACTAATTTATTAAAAATTCATTTAATTGATTCAAGATTAAACTATTCTGGTGAATTTTTTTATTTTGCTAAAAATGAAATATTTAACTGAAAATTAGATTATTTTATTTTTGGTTGGAATTTGATCATTTTTGTTTAAAAAATCAACTATTAAATTTTTCATTGCGAACTTAACTGCTTATTATAGAGTTCAACTGCTTGGTTGAACATTTACTTCATTGGTTGAAGATTCAAGTATTTTGTTGAAAATTTGTTATTTTGTTGAAAAATTAATTTTTTGAACTAAAAATTCAACCAGAAATTCCATTTTCAGTTGAAAATTCATTTTCTTGATTAAAAATTCCACTACTTAGTCAAAAGTTGGACAACTCTGTTAAAAATTCATTTTATTAATTAAAGATTCATCTCTCTGGTTGGAAATTCAACTATTTTCTCAAAAATTTGTATTTTTGAATGAAAATCAATTTTCTGAACTGAAAATTTGATTACTTCAGCTTTTGCCAAAATTAATAGTTGTTACTTTAAAATTCTGCTCTTCAAATAGACGCTAACTTTTATGCCGAAAATTCATATTCTCGGGTTGAAAATTTCACTTCTTTGTAGAAAATTCGCCTTTTCAGTTAAATTCGACTATTTTTTATTTCGAATTGTAATATTTTCTTGGCTGACATTGAGATAGCAATTATTATATTTTGAGTTATGATTTAATCTTTTTTGAATTTAATTACTTGAATGTGAAATGAACATTGTTGTTAAAAATTTATACTTTTTTTTTAAGACTAATCAATTTAGTTGAATATTAGTGTTTTTTTTCAAATTTAATTCATTTGTTAAAAATTCAACGATGTAGTTAAAAAGCCATCTTTTTAAGTCAAAAATTCAAACGTTTTGTTGAAAAATCGCCATTTAGAGTCGAAAACTCATGTTTTTAGATTAAGAATTCAACTGCTTTCTAAAAAATCGTCCTCTCGGTTCGAAAATTCAACTGTCTGGTTCAAAAAGCAACGGTTTTTGGAAGAGTTATTTATTTTTTTTTTTTTGAAAATTGGACCAATTGATTACAAATTCATCACTGTTTTTTTAAATATTTTAGTTGGGCAATTAATTTTTTCTCAATTCAAATATTTAGTTGAAAATGCATCTTTCTTGGTTGAAAATTCAACTCTATTCTGAAAAAAATTGTCTTTAGATCTTTAGAAACATAAAATTCTTTAGATTCCTAGGAAAAGTTGAAAAGATTTTTCGTTTTGAAAAACTAATTTTAAGAGAATCCTTCATTTATTCTGCCGAATTAGAGAAAAAAATTACGGAAACTTTTAATGATTTAAAAATATTGGAAGGTTCAACAATTTTGAAAAAGAATTTTCTTACGATTTATGGGAAAATTTTCTATGATCTTTATTTTGAAAGAAAAACTGTAAGAGGGCATTGAAAAAGTATTTCGATCATTTCAAAAGATTTCATTGAATTGCGAAAAAGAGTAGAAGAAATGCTTCAATTTTTCAAGATTAAAAAAAAAAGAAAAATCGAGTAAATTCAGGAAATAATTAAAAGATTTGAGGAGATTGGAAAATAATTTTGAACTGTGAATGGTTTTTGAAAATGCAGATTTTTTTTTCGATTTCAAAATGAAAATTTCGAAGCTTTGAAAGAATTTTGAGAGGTTTCAAGTAAATAAATTAATTTTCTTGCAATTCCTAGAAAAATTTTGAAGATTTCAAAGCAATTTTTGTAAACGTAGAATTATTTTTCAAAATTTCAAGGAAAATTCGAGTCAGCTAAAAATACTTTTAAAGATTTCAAGAGGTTTTGAATAGATTCAAAATATTTCAAAACTTGGGAGCATTTCCGAAAATTCATCAAATATTTTTTATTTCTTTCAAAATTCTCAAAGTCCTTAATATATTTTGAAAGGACTTGCATTTTTCCTGATATTTCGTAAAATCCTTAAAAACAAATTTTTTTTTTAAATTTTCTATATTCTTTTTTGATACATCTGAAACATTCAAGAATCTTTTCTAACTTCCTCAAGAGTACTATAAAATTCATTCCCATATAAGTTCAAAAACAAACTGATAATACTTATTTTCTTCCAAGTAATTTTAATAATTGTGTGATAAAAACATTTTTTTTTTAAAGCAATCATTGTTACACCGAAATATTGTGTTATTTATTTCTATACGGCACTCAATCTTAAGAAAATCTTTTTTTTATTTAGAAAACGTCTCTTATGTTTTTAAACCTAATACGGAAAATTTCACGTAACTGCGTTTGGGGGGGGGGGGAAAAAAAAAATAATACGGTCCTCTCCATGGGGGGGGGGACAATTCGAAAAATTATTACTCATTTTAAATCGTTTTCAAAGAAATTTTAAAAATTGATGTAAGCAGTTCATAATAAACCAGAAACTGCTATATACTTGAGCCCAGTCTCGGAATATTGAATAAAGATTGAAGCTACCTCGGTAACTTTAAAATCTCTTCGGAATAAGAAGATCGCGATAAATATTGCATGACATGGAAAACAGCTGCATAAGCTACTTCAAATTTATTTTTCATATAATGTGCATTTAATTTCATATTTTTATGAATATAGAAAAACGAGAAAATATACAAAGCCTCAATCGTTTGTTAACATTTTAATCAACAAGTTTTCTGTTTTTGATTGTTTAGAAGATTAAAAACAAATTTCAGTTTTGTATAAAAATTTGTGACTTTTAGAAAATAAAAATAGTGAAGATTCGCATATTGACAAATGACAGAAATGCCTAAATCGTTTTACGAGGTTGATTAATTTTTTTTACGTCTCTCTGATTGATTAATTTTCTTTGAAGCTGTGCTTCGTTAGTATTCTGAACAAATTGGATTGCTAATTCTATCACACGCTTAATCTTTCCAGAAGTCCCTGAAAGTAATTTAGTCATCAACTGCTTTTTTTTATTTCAGACCAATTTCAGAACTTTTAGAGTTTTAATACACCCCGGGGATCGCAGTCCATCCCCTTTATAAGCTAATCCTCTTTTTCTCCCTAACATTTGAAAAATGACTTTAAACGCCTAAAATCGAGAATTTAGATCCCATTTTCCTCTTTTGTGATTTTTAATGCTTCAAATTCCTAATTTTGTAGGTAAAAATATTGCAATTTTAGTAAAAAAAATAAATAAATTTAAACACAAAGAGTTAATTTTCAACCAAGAAAATTCATTGTCTACCAAAAAATACGAATTTTCAAAACCGCCTCATTTTCCCTCAATTCCCCTCCTTGGAAAAAAGGACGACGGATGGACAAACGGACAGTAGTTGGGGATTTTTCGACTTTTCAACCAAGTCAACTAAATTATTAAATTTTTAAAAAGTATAAATTTAGAAGTATTTTAAACAAATTAAAGTTTTAAAAGAAGTAAACAAAATTTCATGTGAAAAATGAAGCTCAATAAGGTAAATTTTTCAATTACAATTCCTAATCTATAAAAATGTTTTTCTATTCAAATGATATTTATAAAAACTAATATTACTTCATATTTATAATGCTAAGATGAGGAAGAGGATTCTAAAATAATTATTAAGATTAATTGACGAAATTTGGAATTTAACCTACGTCCTGAAGAGGAGAAGGACTCTTGATTTCGAAACGTTGGCTGATGAAATAAAGGATTTTTAAAAACTAAATCTACTTTTTGGTCTGAAGTATGTCAATTTTACCATCTACATATATTATTTTTATAAACTTATATTACTCAGCCAAACAACATCGCTTTAACACCATTATTAATCTAACTAATTTTATGTTTTTGACATAATTTTATCATATCTTTATTGTCAAATTTTGAAGTTTATCGTCACTAAGGATTCATGTCATCGAATTTTAAGACCTTCAATTACAAAGGATTATTATGATCAAATTTTCAATTATTTAGGTAGGAAACTTTTTTTCATATTTATGGTCAAAAGTAAATTTAACTTACTAATGTATCAATTTTCAATAATTGTTAATTCTTAATCTTTTAACAAATCTGTTTTTATAAAAAATTAGAAGTGATTTCAACGTATGCATTAATTGTTAGTAATTAAATTACGTAATTTAAGTTCTTATAACAATCTTTTTCACAGCAATATGTATTGCAACGTCTATTGCAGGTTTCGCAATTTATTACTAAATAATATTACTAATGCTACTAGGAATGTTAGAAATTTACAGTTTTCTAGTGACAGTGCAAAAAACCATGTTAATTTCATAGTAGAATCTTTAGAACATCGGTTGCTTAATGATGGAATAAAATATCCATTTAAAATATTTAAAACAAAATTTTAATAATATCAAAATTAGAAATTCGTTACCTACCAATATATATATATATATATATATACAAACAATTTAGAAATGCAATTGAATACCTCAAAAAATAATTCAAAAGAAAAACAAAGATTGGAAAAAACTTCATAATTTAAAAATTAAAAGTAAAGTTCAAGTAACTATCAATATAAATAAGCATAAAGATACAAATAACTGTGATGCTAAAGATCCTTGGATAATAAATTTCAGTAATGTTGATATTCCAGACAATGTTAATGACATTTTAAGGATAGGGAATAAATTTAGTTCCTTATTTTTAACAAATAAAAGTAAAATAATTTTGAATATGGTTAAAGATATAGAGTCAAATATTGGATTAATTGAAAATATTGAAGATCGTGATTTATTAAGACACAGAATAATTAATACAGCAGATAATTTTTTACAGAATAATGTAATTACAGAAGTTGATAGAATTTTAGCACAAAACATGAAGAAAACACAAACATTTATTAAAGCTCAATAACTCATGCAGATAAAAGTAACATTACAGTAATACTAAAAAAGGAATCTTATAATAAAAAATGCAAGAATTATTAAATGACACCAAAACTTATGAAGAACTAAATGATAACCCTGAAAAAGAATTGAAAAATAAAACATTTAAAATGTTAAATTCTTGGAGAATTGATGGATATTTAGGTAAAGAATCATTAAGAAAAGATATTTTAGTTCATGATACTAACATTCCTAGAATTTACGGATAACCTAAAGTTCATAGTTTCATTATTAAACTCACCTACTTATAAAATGGCTGATATTTTCAATAATATTCTTAAAAAAGCATTAATACTACCAAAATATCAAGTAAAAAATTCTTTTGCTTTTAAAAATAAAATAATTAATAAAACAATTCCATCTGATCATATCATGGTTTCATAAGATGTTTCTTCATTATTCACAAATGTACCACTTGATTTAGTTATCAATAGTATTTTAAGTAGATGGATTCATATAGAAAATATAGAGAATTAATATATATAAAATTCAATGTTTGAATTGTGAAAAATGTTATGTGGGTCAAACTAGTAGATTACTTGCTACAAGAATAAAAGACCATCATGATAATTTTAGACAAAATCCTAAAAACCATAAAGTTATAGCAAAACATCAGGTTGAAACTGGACATTTTATTGATTGCGATAATGTTATTGTTTTACATCATGAACCTAATGAATTTAAAATATTAATAGCAGAAATGTTTTTTATAAAGAAAAACAGCAATAATTCTTTGAATATAATTTCAGATCTCAATAATTATAGTCCAATATATAATATAATTTTGGATTTTCTAATTTAAAAAATTGAAGTTCTTTTAAAATTCTAAACTGATGAATTTTTTGTTTTTTCTTTCAAATAAAAATTTTGTTTATCACATTATATGTTTATGCATTCAACTAATTAGTAATAGTAATAATTCAAATTTCAAAACAATGTATAAAGCGGTCATTAATGTTTGAATTTATAAATCTTTCAATTTTTAATATTGTCATTAGATTTACATAGAAACTATAGTACCTTATGTTATAAGTCGTTGATACGTTATTGCCAATTTCTATCCTTGTTAAGAATTCTCTTCCTCTCTTTCTCAATTTTCTCTTTGAAAAAATTGAGCAGAAAAGTTGGGGAGTCTCCGACTTTTCAACCAAGTTAACTAAATTATTGAATTTTAAAAAAGTATAAATTTAGAAGTATTTTAAACAAATTAAAGTGTTAAAAGAAGTAAACAAAATTTCATGTAAAAAATGAAGCTCCATAAGGTAAATTTTTCAATTACAATTTCTAACCTAAAAAATGTTTTTCTATTCAAATGATAATTATAAAAACTAATATTACTTCATATTTATAGTGATAAGATGAGGAAGAGGATTATAAAATAATTATTAAGATGAATTGACGAACTTTGGAATTTAATCTACGTCCTGAAGAGGAAAACGACTCTTGTTTTCGAAACGTTGGCAGATGAAATAAAGGATTTTTAACAACTAAATCTACTTTTTGATCTGAAGTATGTCAATGTTACCATCTACATATATTATTTTTGTAAACAAAAAAGAAAATTTGAATATCTATATTATTGGGTAAAACACTATAAAATGTTAGAGCCGAAATTCTTTATTTATTCAAAATTAACGCCAAAATTCAAATATCTGCAAATTAATGAAATTTTAATGTTGTAGTTTTTTGGCCTTTGGTCTTGCGAATTTATAAGTGGTGGTGTAAATAAAGAAAGTCTTTATTTATTTAAATGTCAATGCATTTCGCCAGCGATATCGTGGCCTCATTAGGACTATAATAAGTATGGACAAAAAAAGATGACAAATATTTTTTGACGTTCATAACACTAACAATTTGTACATTAAAAGGAATTATAAGTGTAACTTACCATAATGACATTCTTAGATTTTTTTTAAAAAATTTTTTAGTTGGTTGTTTTTGGAAAAGACATTGAATTTTTGTATAAACCCATGATAAATCGTTCGTCGAAATTTTTGTAAAAACCCATGATAAATCGTTCGTCGAAAAAAACTTAGGTGTTTTAGATAGAAACGTATTTTTCCATGATTGAAGTTCTGTATATTAGTTCTGTATATTAGTTATTATTGAAAAAGAAGATTATAATGAAAAAATGCTACATATCTTGAATGATCAAAAAACTTACGAGGTTATAAAAAATCCTACTAAAAAAATTCAACAAGAACTTAACATCATGGTTAAAGAATGGTGGGATAACTCAACAATAGACAAGAAGCTTTATAACTTTCTAAGATGTACTAATGGTTTATCACCCTAATTCTATGGTTTAATTAAATTACATAAAGAAAATCTACCAATCAGACCTGTCACTTCTTTTATAGGGTCACCACTTTACGGTTTATCACAATATTTAAAAACAATTCTTAATGAAATTCTTAGCACATCACAATACATTATAAAAGACAGTTGGAAACTTATAGAAAAAATTAGACATCTTAATATACCAGATGACCACACTATAATATCACTTGATATAGTTTCGATGTTCTCAAATATCGATCCTAATGTAGTTTACAAACTAATTGAAAAAAACTGGAATAAAATCAAAAATCACACCAAACTTAACTTTCACCAATTTGACGAGGCTATAAAATTTTGTATTAGTAATGCTTATTTTCAATATAATTATAAAACTTACAAACAAAAATTTGGAACACCGATGGGATCACCTATATCCACAATGTTAGCTGAATTGGTCATGCAAGATATGGAAGAAAAAATTATTAAAAATCCAAATTTAAAAATCTTATTCTATTTTCGGTATGTAGATGATACACTAATATGTTTACCAAAAACTCAAATACAAAAAATTTTGAATGAATTTAACCAAAAAGTTGGAACTTTAAAATTCACACTTGAACAACCGGTCAATAAAAAAATTAACTTTTTAGATCTACAGATTATTTTTGAAAAAGGTTATATTGAAACAAATTGGTACCAAAAAGCAGTGTATTCCGGAAGAACTTTAAATTATCTTTCAAATCATCATATTAATCACAAGAAAGGAATTATTTTCTCTCTTTGTGATAGAGCAATAAAACTTTCAGAACCTCATTTTCATGCTAAAAATACTGGCATCATCTATGAAATCTTGATTAATAACAATTATCCACATCACTTTATCATAAATCATATTAAAAAAAGACTTCAACACCTTGAAAATCTAAAAAACCCTTTAACTAATACAGAAAATAATGAAAAAATCATTGATTACTCGAAAATAATTACATTGCCTTATCAAAAAGACCTTTATATACCAATGATAAGAATATGTAAAAAGTTAAACATATCTCTTATCTTTACAATTAAAAATAAATTATTTGATACCCTTTTACCATCTATTAAAGACACAATACCTAAATTTGAAAAAACTAATCTTATTTATAAAATCAATTGTAAAGATTGTCAGATGACTTATATTGGGCAGACTAAACGTGCCCTTAAGACTAGAATCTCGGAACATCGAACTACTGAAAAATATAAAAAAACTAACACAGGTTTATGTAAACATGCTACTAATTTTAATCATAAATTTGATTACAACTCCGAAAATGTAAAAATTCTAGATTTAGAAAGCAATTTTCATAACAGAAATATTTTAGAAATGATTAACATTGTGAAAAATAAGGGTACTGTTAATTTCAGATCCGACACTGAAAATCTAAGTGTAATATATTACGACATTATTGAAACTTTCTAGAAATTTAAGGAAACCATGAAACTTTTCATTTACTTCAGTTCCTAACCTAAATTCGTTTAGAGCAGACCGCAAACATGTGGTTTGCAAAGAAACCCTTAAATAATTTAAAAATATAAACAAATTTCAATTATTTAACTTTTCAAAAATGTCACCTAACAATATTGCTCATTTAATATACCAGTCTTTTCTTGAAAAACAATACTCTAGTCTTGCAAAATTAAATTTAAATTTGGGAACTCAATTTGGCAACAAATTTTAAATTATGGATTTTTAATGATAGAAGAGTACTTTTTTGTAAGTATTTTCACTCATATTCCTATTTATTCAAATATTACTTGGATCTAAAATAAACTATACTTTTATTTTATCATTATATAGGTTCAAATTATCTAAGGTTCTGAACAATAAACCTATCCATGGGTTTATAAAATACAACTTACCATTACTAATATACAGAACTTCAATCATGGAAAAATACGTTTCTATCTAAAACATCTAAGTTTTTTTAGACGAACGATTTATCATGGGTTTTTACAAAAATTTCGACGAACGATTTATCATGGGTTTATACAAAAATTCAATGTCTTTTCCAAAAACAACCAACTAAAAAAATTTCTTTAAAAAATCTAAGAATGTCATCATGGTAAGTTACACTTATAATTCCTTTTAATGTACAAATTGTTAGTGTTATGAACGTCAAAAAATATTTGTCATCTTTTTTTGTCCATACTTATTATAGTCCTGATGAGGCCACGATATCGCTGGCGAAATGCATTGACATTTAAATAAATAAAGACTTTCTTTGTTTACACCACCACTTATAAATTCGCAAGACCAAAGGCCAAAAAACTACAACATTCCAATTTCATGAGGTCTATAATACAACTACATTAATGAAATTTTGTTTTCAATTGGGAATATAAGGGTCGGCTAATTTCCTCTGAAAAATGAAATATTTTTCTGCTGCGATATCTTTCAAATTGAAATTTATAGCCTGCTTAATTTGGAATGGATACGATCGGTATATTCAAATCCTAATTATTGTTATAATTAAAATATTGTTCATGAGGGAAAAATTATACGGATTGTTGCATAAAATTGTAATGTTTTCTACCAGAATTATTAATTAATAATAATATAATTATTAACGAAATATATGAAATTTTGACCCAAAAGTTCAATTTTCAACCACAAACTGGATTTTTAACAAAGTAGTGAACTTTTCACTTAAAAAAGGTAAAATTTTCAACTGCAATAGTTGAATTTTTAGTTAAAAATAAATTTTCAAAGAAAAACAACAATTTTTCAAATAATTAGTTACGTTTTTAAACAATGAGATGAATTTTCTCCTAAAATGATGCATCTTAAATCAAAAAATAACTTTTTAACAAAATTGTTGCATTCTTTACAAACAAATCAAATTTTCACAAAATGATATTAATTCTCAACGAGAATTGTAATAGGCGATATTTTTACCAGAAAAAAAATTTGATTTAAATTTAAAAACAGCAGACAACAACCAAATTTTCAACTGTCTATTAGGTTTCAACGAAATAGTTCAATTTTCAACTGAAAAGATAAACTTGTGACTGAAAAGTAAATAGTTAGATTTTCCTATAGAGAAATTAATTTTCACACAAAAAAATAATTAAAAAAAAAAAATTTTCAAGCAAAAAGATGAATTTTCTACAAAAAAAGACAAAATTGTAACAAAATACATGATTTTTCAACGGAATTGTTGAATTTTCCACAACAAAAGATTACTTGACAAAAAAATGAAATAGTTAAATGTTCAGTTTAAGGATTTTTATTTCAATTTTCAACAAAGTAGCTTAATTTTCATAGGGTTTGAATCTTCCACAACAACAAAAATGAATTTTCAATCAAAAAGATTTTTTTTTTCAAAAAAAAAAAAAATAATAACTCTAAATTATTAGAAAGTATTTAGGCGTTCCAACAAGTGGTTTGAATCAACGACCAAAAAAAATAAATTTTTCACGAAAAAGATTAATTTTCTACCAAAAAAGATGAATTTGTAACAAAATACATAAATTTTCAACCAAAAAGTTAAATTTTCAACTAAAAACGATTGATTTACAATAAGAAATTAAATAGTTCAATTTTAAGTTGAAGTAAATAATTGAAAATTTGCAACAAATTAGATTGACTTTCAACTAAGTGGCTCGAATTTTTGATAAGAATAAAATGAATTTTCTATCGACAAGATTGATTTTCTACTGAAAAAGGCAAATTTGTAACAAAATGCACGAATTTACAACAGAATAGTTATATTTTTAGATTATCAAAATTACTTTACAAATTCGAATTCTGTTAATCATTTATATTCTTTAGATACGTAGACATTCATTTTTATCAAGAATGGAATTAATTAAGTTATTTATTAAAAGATAAAAATAATAATCAAAAAATCTATAGATTTCGCGTTTTTCATTTATGTACAAAATAGAACTTGATAAAAATTAGAAAATTTAATACATAGAAGCTCTTATGGGTGATTTTGAATAGTAAGTTAAGAGGTAAGAGCATCAGACCGGCAATCTGAAAGACCTGGGTTCGGATCCCAGCGGAGCAATGAGAGCAATAATTTCTCAATTTAGAAATGAAAATCAATATTCAAAAAATTTCAAAAATATTTTGAATATTTCGCAAATATTTCCAAAGATTTCAGGAATAGTGGACGAAGATTTAAACGATATCCCAAACATTTCAAAAATTTCCAAAGATTAAAAATATTTAGAAAAGATTTCGGATGAATATAGAAGATTTCGGGAAGACTTTAATAATTTTCCAAATATTTCAATAATCACACAAATATTATCAAATATTTTAGAAATATATCAAATATTTCGCAGAGATTTCCAAAGATTTCAGAAAGATTTCACGAAGATTTCGATGATTTTCCTAAGATTTCACAACGATTTCAAATACATTAAAAATGTAAAGCTTTTTCGCGTTTTAATCGTATGCGAAACTAAAAATCTTTTCAAGATTTCAAATATTTCCCAAAGATTTCAACAATTCCACAAAATATTATCAGATATTTCATAAAATTTTTTAATATTCTGCAAAAATTCCCAAAGGTTTCAGATAGATTTTCAAGGATTTTGATGATTTTTCAGATTCCAAGGATTGCAAATTTGTCGCACAGATTTCAGATGTATTAAAAAGACTTCACAAAGATTTAAATGATTTCAATAATTTCACAAATATCACCAAATATTTCAAAGATATTTCAAATATTATGCAAAAATTTTCAATGATATCAGGAAGATTCCAAAAAGATATCAATGATTTCGCAAATGATTCCTAAAGATTAAAAGTATTTCGTAATGATTTCAGAAAAATGAAAAATATTTAATAAAAATTATGTGCACAAGGATTTAAATGATCTTAAATATTTCGAGAAGATTTCCAAAATTTTCAGTAAGATTTTACAAGGATTTTAATTATTTCTGGAAAATTTCAAATATTTCGCAGAGATTTTGGATAGATTTGAAAGTTTTCACAAGGACTTCACTGATTTCAATAATTTCACAAATATTTCCAAATATTTCAGAAATATTTCAAATATTTTGAAAATATTTCCAAAGATATCAGGAAGATTTCACAAAGATTTCAATAAGATTTCGGACAGATTTGATACATTTCACAAAGATTTCAATTATTTGACAACAATTTTCGCTAGATTTCAAAGAAAGCACAAAGACTTTAATGATTAGCCAAGGATTTCAGAAAGATCCCAATAATTTCACAAAAATTATCAAATGTTTCAAAAATGTTTCAAATATTGCACAAAGATTTTCAAAGATTATACAATTATTTCACAAATATTTCAATGAATTGCCAAAGATTTCACAAAATTTTCAAATATTTCGCAAAGATTTCGGGAAGGTATGAAATATTTCATAAAAATTGTGTGCACAAAAAATTAAATTACATTCCAAAGATTACACAAAAATTTCAATAATTACACAAAAATATTTACAGATATTTCAAAAGTAGTTCAAATATTTCGTAAAGATTTCCAAAGATTTCAGTAATATTCTAAAAAAATTTTCAATATTTCCCAAAGATTTCAAATATTCCGGAAAGATTTTGGATTGATTTGAAAGATTTCACAAGGACTTCAATGATTTCAATAATTTCGCAAATATTTCCAAATATTTCAAATATTTAGAAAATAGTCCCAAAGGTATCAGAAAAATTTTACAAGAATTTCGATAATTTTCTCAGGATTTCAAAAATTTCAAATATTTTGCAAAGATTCTAGATAGATTTACAAGGGCGCGAAGAAGATCTCAAACAGATTTTCAAGATTTGACAAAGATTTAAATCATTTTACGACAATTTCAAATAGATTTCAAGGAACACACAGAGAATTCAATAATTTTACAGAAATATTATCAGATGAAGAATATTTTAAATATTTCGCAAGGATTTCCACAGATTTCAGTAAAATTTTACAGAAATTTTAATTACTTCCCGAAGATTTTAATTATTTCGCAAAGATTTCTGATACATTTAAAAGATTTCACGAGGGCTTTAATCATTTCAAAAATTTCACAAATGATTTTTCAAGGATACAAAGATTACAAAGATTCCGGATAGATTAAAAATATTTAATTAAAAATGTTTTGCACAAAGATTTGAAAGACTTTCCAAAGATTACACGAAAATTTCCGTAATGTCACAAAAATGATCAGATATTTCGAATATATTGCAAATATTTAACAAAGATTTCCGAAGATTTAAAATAATTCGGATGGACTTGAAAGATTCCAATTATTTCACAAAAATTTTCGATAGATTTCAAAGAGTGTACAAAGATTTCAATAATTTCCCGAGGATTTCATGAAGATTTGGAAGATTTCGAATGATATAAAAAGATTTTAAAAAGACTTCAATGATTTCATGAAGACTTTAATAATTTCCCAAAGCTTTCACAAAGATTTTAACAATTCCGCAAAGATTTTGGATATTCAGCACAGATTTCAGATAGATTCATAAAATCCCACAAAAACTTAAATAATTTCCCAAAGATTTCACAAATGTCCCAAATATTTCAGAATTATTTTCAATATTTCTGAAAGGTTTTCAAATATTTCAGAAAGATTTCAAAAAGATTTGAATGATTTCCCGAAAATTTCACAAATATTTTGCAAAGATTTTGGATAGATTTGAAAGATCTCAACAAGGATTTCAACAATTTCATAAATATTTTAATAATTTCACGAATATCATAAAATATTTTTAAAATATTTCAAATATTTCGCAAAGAATTCCAAAGATTTCAATAATGTCCCCAAGATTTTACAAAGATTTAAAATATTTCTCAAAGATTTCAGCTAGATTTCCAAGAATGCATAACGATTTCAATGATTTCCTGAAGATTTACACAATCTTTCAAAGATTTTTGAAAATTTCAAAAAAATTCCATTTCGTTTCACAAGAATTCCAGATAGATTTCAAAAAGTGCACAAAGATTTTAATGATTTCCCAAATATTTCACAAAGATTTCAATAATATAAAGAAAATATTATCAGATGTTTCAAAAATATTTCAAATATTTCGCAAAGATTTCCAAAGATTTCAGTAAGATTTTACAAAATCTTAATTATTTATTGAAGATTTTAAATATTATCCAAAGATTTCAGGTAGATTTGAAAGATTTTACAAGAACTGCAATGATTTCGATAAGTTCGTAAATATTTGCAAATATTTTGAAAATATCTCCAAAGATATCAGAAAGATTTCACAAAGATTTCAATAATTTGCTAAGGACTTTAAAGGTTTCAAACATTTTTAAAAAAGATTTTGGGTAGATTTACAAGAATATAATTATTTCACAAAAATTTTCGATAGGTTTCAGAGTGCACAAATATTTCAATGATTTCCCGAGGATTTCATTACAATTTGAAAGATTTTGAAAGGCCAAAAAGATTTCACAAAGATTTTAATTAGTTCATAAGGATTTCAATAATTTTACAAATACTATGAAATATTTCAAAAATATCGAAATATTTTGCAAAGATTTCCAAAGATATCAGACAGATATCAAAAATATTTAAAAAAAGATGTCATGATTTCCAAAATATTTCAAATATTTCACAAAGATTAAAAATATTCCGCAAAGATATCGGATTACACAAGGATTTCAATGATTTCAATAATTTCACAAATACTACCAAAAATATTAAAAATATCGCGAAAATATTTCCAAAGATACCAGAAATATTTCACAAAGATTTCGAAAATTTTCAAAGGATTTTACAGATATCAAATATTTTGGAAAGATTCCGGATAGGTATGAAAGATTTCAATTATTTTTAAAAAAATTTCCGGTAGGTTTCAGGGAGTTTCCGAGGATTTCGTTAGGAGTTGAAACATTCCGAATATATTGAAAGGATTTCGCAAAGATTTCAATGAATTCATAAAGATTTCAATAATTTCACAAATATTAACAAATATTCCAAAAATATCGAAACAATTTGCAAAGATTTTCAATGATATCAGAATAATTTCAAAAAGATTTCAATGAGTTTCCAAATATTTGAAATATTTCCCAAAGATGTAAAATATTCTGCGAAGATTCCGGATAGATTAAAAATATTTCATAAAAATTGTGTGCACAAAGATTTGAATGATGTCAATAATTTCACAAATATTTCCAAAGATTTTACAAACATTTAAAAAATTTCGTCAAGATTTGAGGTAGATTTTAAATATTGCACAAAGATTTCAATTATTTTCAGAGGATCTTAAAGATTTGAAATGTTTTGCAAAGATTCCGGATAGATTTGAAAGATTTTACAAAGATTTCAATTATTTCACGAAAGTTTCTGATAGATTTCAAAGTCTGCATGAAGATTTCAATGATTTTATAAAGATTTGAATAATTTCACAAACATTACCAAATATTTCAAAAGCATGGAAATATTTTGAAAAGATTTTCAAAGATATCAGAATGATTTCAAAAAGATTTCAATGATTTCCCAAATATTTTGGATATTTCACATATATTAAAAATATTTTGCAAAGATTTTGGCTAGATTGGAAATATTTGATAAAAATTGTGTGCAGAAAGACTTAAATGATTTCCGAAAGCATTCGGACAGATTTGAAAATTTTCGCAAGGATTTAAATGATTTCAATAATTTCACAAATATTTCCGAAGATTTCACAAACATTAAAAGAATTTCGTCAAGATTAAAGGTAGATTTCAAATATTACACGAAGATTTCAATGATTTTCCGAGGATTTCATTAAGGTTTAAAAGATTTCAAATAGATTAG
>CAKNXH010000731.1:83284-99374 GCA_932178445.1 Andricus quercusramuli | reverse complement strand
GTCAAAGATTTTCAAAGATATCAGAAAGATTTCAAAAAGATTTCAATGATTTTCCAAATATTTCACATATTTCGCAAACATTTCGGATGGATTTAAAAGATTTCACAAAGATTTCAATAACTTTCTAAGGATTTTGAAGATTCCAAATGTTTTGCAATGATTCCGGATAAATTTGAAAGATTTTACAAAGATTTCAATCATTTCACGAACATTTGTGATGGATTTCAAAGTGTGCACGAAGATTTCAATTATTTGCCGAGGATATCATTAAGGTTTAAAAGATTTCGAATAGACTGAAAAGATTTCCCAAAGATTTCAATGATTTCATAAAGATTTCGATAGTTTCCCAAACATGTCACATATTTCACAAAGATTCAAAATATTTCGCAAAGATTTTGAGAAAATTAAAAGTATTTTATAACAATTATGTGTACCAAGATCTAAATGATTTCTTGAAGATTTCGGATAGATTTGAAAGATTTCAAAAGGATTTCAATGATTTCAATAATTTCACAAATATTTCACAACAATTTCGTGAAGATTCAAGGTAGATTTCAAAAATTGCACCGAGAATCCAATAATTTTCTAAGGATTTAAAAGATTCTAAATGTTTTGCAAAGATTTCGGATGGATTTGAAAGATTATACGAAGATTCCAATTATTTCACAAAAATTGTCGATAGATTTCAAAGAGTGCACCAAGATTTCAATAATTTCTCGAAGATTCCGGGAAGATTTCAATGATTCCCCAAGAATTTCACAAAGATTTCCATAATTTCACAAAAACTATCAAATATTTCACAGAAATTCCAAAGATTCTGGATAGATTAAAAATATTAACTAAAATTTTTGTGCACAAGTATTTGAAAGACTTTCCAAAGATTACATAAAGATTTCCGTATTTTCACAAAAGTTATCAAATATTTCGAATATATTGCAAATTCACAAAGATTTTCAAAGATTTCACAGAGATTTCACAAATAATTCAATTATTTTCCAAGAATTTCACACAGATTTTCATAACTTCACAAAAATATTATAGGATGTCTCAAAAATATTTTAAATATTTCGTGAAGATTTCCAAACATTTCAGTAATATTTTAGAAAACTTCTAATTATTCCGCGAAAATTTCAAATATTTCGGATAGATTCGAAAGATTTCACAAGCACTTGAATGATTTGAATAATTTTACAAATACTTCCAAATATTTCAAAAATGGTCACAATATTTTGAAAATATTTTCAAATATTTTAGGAAGATTTCACAAATATTTCAATAACTTTCTAAGGATTCTGAAGGTTTCAAAGATTTTGGAAAGATTTCGGATAGATTTGAAAGCTTTCAATTATTTCACAAAAATTTTCGATAGATGTTAAAGAGTGTACAAAGATTTTAATAATTTCCTGAGGATTTCATCGAAATATGGAAGATTTCGCATGGATTAAGATGATATTACAAAGATTTCAATGATTTCAAAAAGATTTCAAAAATTTCACAAATATTACCAAATATTTAAAAAATATCGAAATATTTAGCAAAAGTTTCCCATGATATCAGAGAGATTTCAAAGAGATTTCAATGATTTCCCAAATATTTCACAAAGATTTCGGATAGATTAAAAATTTTTCATGAAAATTATGTGCACAAAGATTTAAATAATTTTCCAAAGATTTTGGGTAAATATGAAAGATTACACAAGGATTCCAACGATTCCAATAATTTCACAAATATTGCCAGAGATTTCACAAACATTCCAAAAATTTGGTAAAGATTTAAGGTAGATTTCAAAGGTTGCACGAAGATTCCAATAATTTTTTTAAAATTTTGACGATTCCGAATGTGTTGCGAATATTTCGGATAAAATTAAAAGAGTTTACAAAGATTTCAATTATTTAAAAAAAATTGTCGTTAGATTTCAAAAAAAGTACAAAGATTTCAATGATTTCCCAAATATTTCAAATATTCCACAAAAATTCAAGATATTCCGCAAGGATTTCGGATAGATTAAAAATATTTCATAAAAATTATGTGCACAAACATTTTAATGATTTCTCGAAGAATTTGTATAGATTTGAAAGGTTTCACAAGGACTTCAATGATTTCAATAATTTCATAAATACTACCAGAAATTTCAGAAATATTAAAAATATCTTGAAAATATTTCCAAAGATATTAGGAATATTTCACAAAGATTTTGGAAATTACCGAAGGATTTTACAGATTCCAAATATTTTTGAAAATTTTCGGATAGATTTGAAAGATTTCAATTATTTTATAAAATGTTTTGATAGATTTTAGCGATTTTCCGAGGATTTCGTCAGAATTTGAAAGCTTTCGAAAAGATTGAAAGGATTTCACAAAGATTCCAATGAATTCATAAAGATTTCAATAATTTCACAAATATTAACAAATATTTCAAAAATATTGAGAAATTTTGCAACGATTTCAAAGATATCAGAATGATTTCAAAAAGATTTCAATGATTTCCCAAATATTTCATATATTTCCCGAAGATTTGAAATATTTCGCGAAGATTTCGGATAGATTGAAAATATTTCATAAAAATTATGTTCACAAAGATTTAAATTATTTCTCAAAGAACTCGGATAGATACGAAAGATTTCACAAGGACTTCAATGGTTTCAGTAATTTCACAAATACTACCAAAAATCAAAATTTTTTTCAAAATATCGTGAAAATATTCCTGAAGATATCAGAAATATTTCACAGAGATTTCGGAAATTTTCAAAGGATTTTACAGATTTCAAATATTTTGGAAAGATTTCGGCTAGATATGAAAGATTTCAATTATTTTACCAAAATTTTTGATAGATTTCAGCAATTTTCCGAGGATTTCATTAAGATTTGAAAGATTTCGAATAGATTAAAAGGATTTGACGAAAATTTCAATGAATTCATAAAGATTTCAATAATTTCACAAATATCAACAAAAATTTCAAAAATATAGAAACATTTTGCAAAGATTTTCAAAGATATCAGAAAGATTTCAAAAAGATATTAATGAGTTTCCAAATATTTCAAATATTTCCCGATGACTTGAAATATTTCCCAAAGATTTCGGATAAATTGAAAATATTTCATAAAAATTATGTGCACAAAGATTTAAATAATTTCTCAAAGAATTCAGATAGATTTAAAAGATTCCACAAGGATTCCAATGATTTCAATAATTTCACAAATACTACCAAAAATTTCGAAAATATTAAAAATATTGTGAAAATACTTTCAAAGGTATCAGAAATATTTCACAAAGATTTCGAAAATTTTTGAAGGATTTTACAGATTTAAAATATCTTGGAAAGATTTTGGATGGATTTAAAAGATTTCAATTATTTTACAAAAATTTGCGATAGATTTCCAGGATTTTCCAAAGATTTAATTAGGATTTGAAAGATTTCGAATAGATTAGGAAGATTTCACAAAAATTTCGATGATTTCATAAAGATTTCAATAATTTCACAAACATTATCAAATATTTCAAAAGCATCGAAATATTTTTCAAAGATTTTCAAAGATATCAGAAAGATTTGAAAAATATGTCAATGATTTTCCAAATATTTTACATATTTCGCAAATATTTCGGACGAATTTAAAAGATTTTACAAAGATTTCAATTATTTTACAAAAATTGTCGCTAGATTTCAAAGAGTGCACGAATACTAAAATGATTTCCCAAGGATTTCAGAAAGATTTCAATCACTTTCTGAGGATTTTGAAAATTCTAAATGTTTTGCAATGACTTCGGATAAGTTTGAAAGATTTTACAAAGATTTCAATCATTTGACGAAAATTTTTTATAGATTTCAAAGTGTGCACGAAGATTTCAATGATTCGCCGAGAATTTCATTTAGGCTTAAAAGATTTCGAATAGATTAGGAAGATTTCACAAAGATTTCGATGATTTCATAAAGATTTCAATAATTTCACAAATATTTCAGAAGCATCTAAATATTTTGCAAAGATTTTCATAGATATCAGAAAGCTTTCGAAAACATTTTCAAAAGATTTCCATGATTTTCCAAATATTTCACATATTTCGCAAAAAATTCGAATGGATTTGAAATATTTTTCAAAGATTTCAATTATTTCACAAAAATTGTCGCCAGATTTCAAAGAGTGCACAAATATTTCAATGTTTTCCCAAGGATTTCAGAAAAATTTCCATTATTTCTCAAAGATTTCCATAATTTCACGAAAATTATCAAATTTTTCAAATATTTCGCAAAGATTTCCAAAGATTTGACAAATATTCCAGTGATTTCTCAAATATTTCACAATTACTTCAATTATTTCACGAAGATTTTTGGTAAATTAAAAAAAAAATCAAACGATCCGATGAATTTAATCATTCGATTTCAAAGGGGGGGGGGGGGGTGGCATTGCCCTCTTCTGGCTATTTCCTCCTATGAAGGATAAAATAAGTAAAAAAGTCAGAACTAGGATCATAACGTTTAAGGTGGTTGATTCATGGGGGTTGAAAAATACACATTCTCTGGGTAAACACGATCCCCCATAGTACATTCAATACCCAAATAAAGTCGAAAAAAGGGGATCGGGGTCGATTTTATAATCCTTATTAGATTCTAGATGCCATTTGAAGCTCAACTGAAAAGATCTGATGCGACATAAAGAGAAAAAGCCATAATATTATAGAAAAAACTTGAATGATCAGCTCCAGAGAAAAAAACGGGAAATTTAGGTTCATCCGTGATGCATGGAGGGGAAGGTGAATTTATGAATGAATGCTCCACATATGGAACTGGAGCAGAAGTGCGGCAAAGTAATTTATGTCTTTGAAGGGTTTATAGAAAATAATTTTTTTTTGTCAAATGTTGAAATTAATTTAATTCCGATCCACTAAATATTATTAAATTGATGTGAAGGTTGGAGAAATAAAATCTGGGTAATCTGTAAGGTGGTCCCAAAATGCTTTGGATCTTTTTTTCTTGAATTTTCATGCTTATTGTCCGAAAATTTATTCAAAGCCACCCAAAAATAAATGAATTTTTGTGTTTAGAAAAAAAAATATATTTAGAGGTGGCAAAAGCCCCACGAAGTTTAGCACATATTTCCCATGAAAAAAAGACGTTTTTGTACATTTTATTCAGAATCGTCAATGTTATGTGAAACGAGAGAAAACTCAATATTTCAGTTGACAATTAGCCATAGAATAAGAATTCGTTTTTGAATATCACCCCCATTGATCTGTTTTATAGGGTCCCAAGAAAACCCCATAAGAGAAAAAATGGGTTTTGCGAGTTTTTAGCGCTAATTATGATTTTCTTGCAGTTTTTTTTATGTAAATCGTTTTAATTCATGAAATAATACTTTATACTGATAATTATATTTCAACATAAATTGTTTAAACAATTTATTATTGTATTTAGCAATTTTTTCTTCTGATGAAGATAGAAAGTCACCGTTTTCTCATGAATCTTCATTTTTTTTTCCAATTCCTGATTAGAGTAAGGTGATTGTTAACTCATGTTAACAAACACAGTTGGTTAAATAATTCAAAAAAAATTTTTTCAACTGCAATTTCCAAGCATGTTTCTAGAAGAGAATGATCTAAAATGATAAAAAATCGTTTGAAAAATTAATTCCGTCAACAATAATTAAATATTACCTCACTTTTCTTGGAAATTGGAGAACAAGTGGTGAATTTAAAAAAAAAACTGCGACTATCTAACTTTATTCTAAGAGGAAATTTCTGAAAAAAAAAACATAAATTGTTTAAACAATTTATGTGAATATCTGAATATGAGAATATCTGAATATTATTTTTTTATGGATTCGAACAAATTTCTGGGTGATATCCATGCAAATTCTAAAAAGAGAATCTTCACCTAACATCAAGAATACAAGTTCAAAAATCTATTATTAAACAAATTTGTTAATAATGAGAATTTTTCAGACGTTTGAAAATGTAATCAATAGTTTGGAAATCACAAGCGCCTAGAATTAAATAATTTATACTGACATATTTTGAATTGAAAATGTTCCAAGTCAAATAATTTTGGACAGGGTAAAATTTTGGGAAAGGTGAACATTTTTAATGGAATGAAAATAAATTAAATTTGTATAATTTCTAAATAAAAGCCTTTAAGATTCAATAAATGGAATAGCAAGTTTTCAAAATTCTAATTCAAAACGATCAAAATCATTCAATATTATTTTGATTTGAGGAATTTAAAAATTGAATGATTTCAGATTAGAATTACGAAAATAGGAGAATTTCTAAACTTTTAAAATCGAATAATTTCATGTTAGAATTTTAGATATCGGAACATTTGAGATTAAAATAAATTGAAATTGAATTAATTATAATCAAAAGCCATCAAAATAAAATTTTTTTTTTTGAAAAATGATTTTCAATAAGAAATTTTTTAATAACTCAAATATTTGAAAGACTAAGCTTCTGAAATTCCAGAATTTCAAAATTCTGCTACAGAAAAAATTACAATTTAACATTGAAATGGATTGCAAAAATGTCCACCTTTCTAACTGGAATGTTTCAAAATCATAAGCCCTTGAAAATTTAATTATTCTAAATAAGTTCAAAAAACTAACTAATTTCAAATAGGGAATATTGAATATAAAGAATTTCCAATTTCGAAGAATGAAAAATAAACGAATAATACGAATCCGTACATTATTTAAAAATTAAAAATATGATTTGCCAAATATTGTCATATTATGAGTTCTCTGTACACAAACCCTTCAAAATTTCAATTATTTTGAGTAAATTTGAATAATTTAAAAATAAGAAATTTTCCAATTCTTGATTATGCTTATGAAAATTCAGCCATTCCAAGTTCAATTTAAAGATAAAACTTATAAGAGGGAAAAGTTAAAATTCAGTTTTCAATGCGACAATTAGGATCTCTAAAATTGTACTATTTCAAAATTAATGAAATTATTTACTTTCTAAGCTAATGAGAAATAATATTAAGATGGTAGAGATGACATACTTCAGACCAATCAGTAGAAATTGGATGTTAAAATTTCTTTATTTCTGTCGACGTTTCGAAAACTGTAACGCTTTCCTCATCAGGACTTGGAAGTTCATGTTTCCATTTTTAAAAATTCATCACATTTTTTATTCAGAGAATTCCATTCCTCATCTGTATGAATATATGTAACATTAATCAATCACACTCAATATCATTTAAATATTAAAATATATATATATATATATATATATTTCTTAAATACTTTTTAAATTAATTTTTAGGTTAGAAATTAAAAGTGATAAAAAAATTTTTTACCTTATAGGCTTCACTTTGTAAAAAAAAATTTTGTTACATCTTATAAAAATTTACTTACATGAATATTCTTCTAAATTCAATAGATTTGTTCATTAATAGCTTAGTTAATTTAGTGAAACAGTCGGAGTTTCTGTTTCGCTCCATTTTTGCTACGATACATTCAATACAGAGAGGAAGATAGTTCTTAACAAAAGATGGAATACGCTTCATAAAAAAAAACGATTTATAATATAAGGTTCTATAGTTTCTATGTAGATCTAATTACAATATTGAATTTAAGCGTTAAAAAATTTTCATAATCAATGTATATAAACCTATAAAGTGTTATTTTACCTAATAAAAATTTAGAAAAAAAAGTCATCAATTCAAAATTTAAACATTATAATTTTATTAAATTAGAGAATCCAAAATTATATTATAAATTGGACTATAATTGTTGAAATCTGGAATTATATTCAAACAATTATTACTGTTTTTCTTTATAAAAAACATTTCTGCTATTAATCTTTTAAATTCATTAGGTTCATGATGTAATACTATAACATTATCCCAATCCATCAAATGCCCAGTTTCCACCTGATGTTTTGCTATGACTTCATGGTTTTTTGGATTTTGTCTAAAATTGTCATGATGTTCTTTTATTCTTGTAGCAAGTAATCTACTAGTTTGGCCCACATAACATTTTTCACAATTCAAACATTGAATTTTATATACTACATCAGTAAATTGAAAATTTTCTAATAAATCTTTTCCTAATTTAATGAATTTATCAAGTTTAGAATCAATTCTAAAATTTGTTGTAATATTAAAATCATTTAAAATTCTTTTAATTTCAAAAGATAATTGACCATGATATGAAATTGATATTATTGGTTTAAAATTTGAATTACTTACTATTTTTATGTTATTTTGGTTATAAAAAGAATCTGTAATTTTTTTGATTTTATTATTAACATGTTTTGAATAAATTCTATTGGGTAATTATTTAAAAGTAACGTTTTTTTAATAAATTCTATATTTGTATTGTGAAATGATTTATCTGGTAATTTTAAAGCTGTATCAATAAGATTTTTTATTATTGAGATTTTATGTTGTATTGGATGGTTTGAAAGAAAATTTAGATATCTGCCAGAATAAGTATTTTCACGAAACCAATCAGTTATGATATTACCTGAATCAGTTTTTATCACTTCAACATTTAAAAACGAAATAGAATTATTACTTTCAATTTCATGTGTAAATTTAAGCCTTGGATGATGATAATTAAATTGATTTAATACATAAAGTAGTTTATCTTTAGGTAATATAATGAACGTATCATCGACATATCTAAAATATGTGTGTAACGAAAAATTTAAATTTTTTATCACATTTGATTATAAATCTTGCATAACTAAATCCGCTAATGTTGGAGAAATAGGTGAACCCATAGGTGTTCCAAAAATTTGTCTATAAAAATTGTTATTGAATTTAAAAACTGTTTGTTCCATTACAAATTTGATTCCTTCTTCAAATTTTTCAATAGGTAATTCTGTATAGTTTTTTATATGAATCCATCTACTTAATATACTATTGATAACTAAATCGAGTGGTACATTTGTGAATAGTGAAGAAACATCTAATGAAACCATGATATGATCATGTGGAATTGTTTTATTTATTATTTTATTTTTGAATTCAAACGAATTTTTTACTTGAAATTTTGGTACTATCAAAGCTTTTTTAAGAATATTATTAAAAATATTAGCCATTTTGTAAGTGGGTGACTTTATTAATGATACTACAGGTCGAAGTGGACAACTATCTTTATGAACTTTACGTAACCCATAGATTCTAGGAATGTTAGTATCGTGAACTAAAATATCTTTGCGTAATAATTCTTCACCTAAACATCCATTAATTCGCCAAGAATTTAACAATTTAAATGTTTTATTTTTCAATTCTTTTTCAGGGTTTTCATTTAATTTCTCATAAGTTTTTTTATCATTTAATAATTCATGCATTTTATTATTATAAGATTCCTTTCTTAGTATAACTGTAATGTTACTTTTATCTGCATGCGTTATTAGTAATTGTTTATTAGCTTTAATAAATTATTGTGTTTTGTTAATGTTTCGTGCTAAAATTCTATCGATTTCTGTAATTTTATTCTTCTGTAAAAAATTTTGTGAAGTATTAATTATTCTATGACTTAATAAGTCACGTTCTTCATTATTTTCAATTAGCCCAATATTTGACTCTATATGTGTAACCATATTCATAATTATTTTACTTTTGTTTGATAAAAATGAAGAACTAAATTTATTCCCTAACGTTAATATGTCATTAACATTGTCTGGAATTTCAACATTACTAAAATTTATTAGCCAAGGATCATTAGCTTTACTGTATTCTGTATCTTTATGTTTATTAATATTGAAAGGTACTTGAACTTCACTTTTAATTTTAAAATTTTGTAGTTTTTTATTCATTCTTTGTTTATCTTTTGAATTATTTTTTGAATTATTTAATTGCATTTCTAAAATGTTGGTATATATATTCATAGGTAATGAATTTCTTAAATTTATTTTGATATTATTGAAATTTTGTATTAAATATTTTAAATGGATATTTAAGTCTTTTATTTCATCATTAAGTAAACGATGTTCTAAAGAATCGACTATGAAATTAACATAGTTTTTTGTACTATGACTAAAAAATTGTAAATTTCTAGCATTCCTAGTAGCATTAGTGATATTCTTTGGTAATAAATTTTGAAACCTACATTTGACAAGAAATGATTCTCTAGTTTTTAAATTATTGATTCTCTTGTTCAAATTGATGAACTTTTTAACATCTGTAAAAGAATTTGGAAAATTGTTTTTGATTTCGTTGAGATACATATTGCTATGAAAAAACAGATTATTCTAATACTTGAATTACTTAGTTTAATTACTTAAAATTGATACCTAAGTTCAAATAAGATCTAATTTTAAAAAAATAACAGATTTTGTAAATAATTGAAATTAACAAATGTTAAAAAATACATTAATAAGTTAAACTTACTTTAGATTAAGCATATAAATTTTCTTTTCTTTAAATAATTGAAAGAACTAGAATTTAATCAAGTGACCCATTGTAGATATTCGAATTCCATGTCATGAATCTTTATGATGATAAACTTCGAAAATTTTACAATAAACTTCAAAATATTTTGTCAAGATATGATAAATTATGTCAAAACAAGGATTATAAGTTAGAATAATGATGTTGTTAAAGCGCTGTTGTTTGTCTGGGTGATATAAGTTAATGAGAAATAATATTAAGATGGTAGAGATGACATACTTCAGACCAATCAGTAGAAATTGGATGTTAAAATTTCTTTATTTCTGTCGACGTTTCGAAAACTGTAGCGTTTTCCTCATCAGGACTTTGAAGTTCACGTTTCCATTTTTAAAAATTCATCACATTTTTTATTCAGAGAATTCCATTCCCCATCTGTATAAATATATGGAACATTAATTAATTACACTCAATATCATTTAAATAGTTGGAAAAAAATATGTATATATATATATATATATATATATATATATATTTCTTAAATACTTTTTAAATTAATTTTTAGTATTAACGCATTTGATCGATTGGGATAATGTTATAGTATTACATCATGAACCTAATGAATTTGAAAGATTAATAGCAGAAATGTTTTTTATAATGAAAAACAGTAATAATTGTTTGATTATAATTTCAGATCTTAACAATTATAGTCCAATTTATAATATAATTTTGGATTCTCTAATTTAATAAAATTATAATGTTTAAATTTTGAATTGATGAATTTTTTTCTAAATTTTTATTAGTTAAAATGACACTTTACAGGTTTATATACATTGATTATGAAAATTTTTTAACGCTCAAATTCAATATTGTAATCAGATCTACATAGAAACTATAGTACCTTATATTATAAATCGTTTTTTTTATAAAGCGTATTCCATCTTTTGTTAAGAACTCTCTTCCTCTCTGTATTGAATGTATCATAGCTAATGAAAAAATCTATTGGATTTAGAAGAATATTCATGTAATTAAATTTTTATAAGGTGTGACAATTTTTTTTTTTTTTACAAAAATGAAGCCTATGAGGTAAAAATTTTTTTTATCAATTTTAATTTCTAACCTAGAAATAAATTGAAAAAGTATTTAATAAATATATATATATATATATATATATATATATATTTTGAACTATTTAAATGATATTGAGTGTACTTAAATAATGTTACATATATTTATACAGATGAGGAATGGAATTCTCTGAATAAAAAATGTGATGAATTTTTAAAAATGGAAACATGAACTTCAAAGTCCTGATGAGGAAAACGCTACAGTTTTCGAAACGTCGACAGAAATAATGAAATGTTAACATCCAATTTCTACTGATTGGTCTGAAGTATGTCATCTCTACCATCTTAATATTATTTCTCATTAACTTATATCACTCAGACAAACAACAGCGCTTTAACATCATTATTCTAACATTCTAAGCTATCAATTTCAGATAGTTCAATTTTGATTTTCAAATTTGAAATGATTTATTTTTTTAAACTTCAATTTACAATCGGACTATTGTGAGATACTAGATTAAATATTAAAAAATTTTTCATAATAAGTAGCAAGATTGCTATTAAATTTTAATTTTTTTTTCATTTTTCATTTTAATGGAAATTTTTTTTTTTTTTTGGGGAAGCTTTTTTTTTGTTTTATGTTAAATTTGACATTGTCGGTTTTAGTCAAATCTTCACGTTTTGAGATCTTCTGAGTCAGAAAAAACGATTTTTACAAAGGTCTCTGTCTGTATGTCTGTCTGTCTGCTTGTCTGTCTGTAGTATTGTGTAGGAACGATAAATTTCGAAAATTAATCAGATTGGATTGTGCATCGGCACACTTTTTTATGGCCTAAAAAGAAAGGACGAGTTCGTTAATCAGCTATTTCGGATGAGAATTAAAAAAGTGAGCACATTTTTTCTTTAAAAAAAAATACAGGAGTTATAGCATTTTCGAAATTCCAAAAAGCAAGCAAAAATGAACACTTTGAGCCGAAAAACGCAGGATATGAAAAAAAAGTCAAGAGGAGAAAAACGTTGCATTATTTTAAAACATGTTGATATGGAAAAAATCTTTCTTTGATGAAGCCTTGAATTTTACAAATTATTTTCCTAATTTTTTATTCTTTAGAATTTACTCTGGAAGAATTTACTTAAAAACTGTATCATTGTAAGTCCTCTAAACTGAAAATCGTGCAAATTTTGGAATATGCAATATTGAAATTTTCCTGGCAGTTTCGATATTTACATTCAAAACTAAAAAATTGTGAAACCGAAAATCAAAAACAAAAAAGAATCAGGAAGTTTTAAACCAAATACTCTCAATTTTCGGATACTTGAAGAGTATACCAAAGCCCAATCCAATAGGTTAATTCTTCTGAAAGTTATCGTGCTAACAAACTAAAAATCTACAGAAAAATTAACAGACAGACAAACAAACAGACAAATAGACAGACAAACAGACATACAAACAGACAGGCAAACAGACAGACAAACAGACACACAAGCAAACAGACAAACATACAGACAAACAGACAGACATTTTGTAAAAACCTGTTTTTTTGGTTCAGGGGGTCTCAAAACGTGGGTATATGATGAAAACGGGGGGGGGGGGGGGTCAAATTTGACACAAATCTAATACCTTCTCATCATCGGATGAGAATGTAAAAAACTAAAAATAAGTTTAACCACATGAAAGGACAATAATTTCAATAAACTGAAATATAAATTGAATTATAAAACCCTTCAGTAAATGGGATTAAAGCTGAATGATAAACAGTTATCACATTGCTGAAAACGGACTTAAGTATCCTGGAAAAAAAATTTAATAAATGTCACCAATAAAAAATTAAAAATGAGGGTAAACATTTTCTGCATAATTCTCATTTTTCGTTACAGTTCTAAAGTAAAAACTCATGAGACAAAAGAGGATTAAGGAAAATTAAAGTAGTATGCAGAGATAAAGACAAGGAAATTTTTTTTTTTAATTTTCCGAAAAAGAAAACAGAATATGCATCGTGGAAAAAGGGATATTAGCCGGAATACAAGTTGGGTCCCATTTTTATGTTCTCTTTCTTATTTTTCAAGAAATTGATGTTTGAGTGGTTTTAGCCCCATTTAAATGAATGGTTCCAATCTGAAACTTTTGAAATGAATGAATTCAAATTTGCAGCAATAAAAATCAAACAATTCTAAAATTCGTCTAATCGTAAAACATTCTTTATTTATGATGACAATAAGGAATTTGTGTGCAAGGAAAGAATTTTATTTTGAACCTAATTTTATGAGATATAAAATTGACATATACCAATAAACTGCCACATTTTCATATTAAAAAAAGTTGTATTGATTGGTAGATTATTATAAATAATAATGAATAATCCAAATTCAGATACAAGTTAAACTTTTTTCTCGATTTTAATTCAGTCGTCAAAGAGGGTTATTTGAAATGAAATTGCAGACGCTTCGAAATGTAGTTGTATTGTACGAACTTTTCTGAATATCGACTCCCAACTATTATTTCCCTCAATTTTTCCCGAATCGTATTTCTATTGAAATTCGAACATTTCTATTTCATTGTCCATTCGTGAATAGTATAAATTTATTACCTTTTTGGTGTAAAGTCATTTCCGTATTTTGGATGAGTAATGTGGAATTACTTAACGAATCTACATGCCAAAACTAATAAAGGAAAATCGGAAAATTTTAAACTTTGAAAGCTAAATTTAAATGTATGAAGTGTATGGCGATATAAGAAAAAAGTAATAGATTTCACAAAAGATATTTCTGAAACAAAGGATATTTGTATTATGAACCCGGAGCATGTTTACCCGGTAAGTTCAGTAATCTAAAAAGCAATTTTCTGTGTGTCGATACAAGTTTGAAAGGACGAAATAAGCTCTCAAACGAAAAATTTAACTTTATATTTTTATTTTGAGATGACGCAGCCTTTGTTACTGAATTCGAACAGTTCAAAGGGCAAGATAAATTAAATTGTATAGTTTGCATATCCCTTGTATTGTAATGTTATACACTGTCAATAATTAGATCAATGGGTATTATGTATTAATAATTCAAAAGCATCATTAAAATATTTTATAATTTTTAATTAATGATCATGATACATTGTACTCGACCTCATTGGTAATAATTAAATCAGTATTGTTGTAATATTTTCGTGAGAAATAATTTAATCATCTTTTTATTTCGATAGAGTGAGATATTTATTTAGAGCCATTGGCAGACTAGGGGAATTTAATATCTGATCAGATTTCGTCCCCCAATAGTATTACACTCATTTTTGTTCGCCGAGGGAAACTCTAGAAAATTGATTCATATGGGACATTCCATAAAATGTTTCATAATGTTTCACCCCATTTTTCAAAGTTTTTCTCTTTAGCAAACTTTTCGTGGAAGATAATAGTTTTGTTGTAGGTGTTTTTCAGAAGGATATCTATACATTTATAATTATCATATTAAACATTTTTTTGGTTAAATATTGATTAATTAGAATCTGTAAAAAGTAAAAGAAGTCGGGATATTTCATGTAAATTAATTCTAAAGCCAATAAATTGCAAAAAGTTTAATTAACCTGAATGTCGGAGATTCAAATGCCAACAGGTGCATGCTGGAAAATTTTTAAATATCAGTAACGAAGAAACTTATTGCGCTTTTTAAATCATTTTCTCATCAATAATTTAGAAACAAATTTATCTGCAAAGTTTAATATGACTTGATTTGAATAATTAATTGATTTAATTATAGCATTTGAACTTCGGAACCTAATGATAGCAACAGGCGATTTTTGGAAAGTATGTGTCTAGGCTTAGTTGCGTCTAGAGTCCTTGTTTTGAAATAACAAAAAAAAAGTATTTTCAACAATTAAAAAATCATTTTTTACTTGAAGCTGGAAGTTATGTTTGGAATATTGTTGTATGGTACCATACAAGTATTTTTCATAACAAAAAAAAAACAATACAAATTTTAATTCAAAATTTCAATAAAGTTTCAACAACATTTTGTAATAAAAGGCTTTTTATATTATGTAAAAAAAAACTTCTGTAAATTATATAGTTGTCGTTTAGCAACATAATTTTTAAAGAATCTTTTCATTCAGTTTTCAAGCAAAAGAAGCTTATCATACCTATTGTCCTATACTTATAACTATTCCGACAAGTATAGTTATTTGAGTTAATTTTTATTTTACGTTCATTGTTTAATTTTAAAGATTATGTCTGATTGGGAATATTTTTAAATTTTTTTTCAAATCAGGCTGTCGATTTTTTTAATTGCAAAAATTGATATAATAAACCTTCAAAGAATTTAGAACTAAGCAAAAAAAAGTCATAAATCCATTTTTTCAAAAAATCGAGACAATGGTTGTTTTTGTATTTTAGGAATATCCTGAGCTCGATAATCAAACTTAAGTTGGCAAAAAAGTTTTTTTTTTTCATTTTACAACTTTTCTCAGTTTTACTTTCGTCAATGAGATAAAATAAAATTTCACAAAAAATATAATTTCTGAGTCGAGATTTAGTACGTAAATAGTTCAAACTTGTTAAACACATTAACGCGTTTTGAAATTCATAAATCCTTTTCAATATTTCTCTTACAATAAAAAATTTAGAGAAAAATTTATCCTATGTCATGACTAGGCTGAGCCAATTTTAAACCTAATTTTTTTAATTTTTTGTGCATGGAGAAAAAAATATA
>CAKNXH010000731.1:68977-82884 GCA_932178445.1 Andricus quercusramuli | reverse complement strand
ATAGAAGTGAATAACCTTAGATGGAAAAAGGTAAGCCAAATTTTTTTGTCAAAAAATATTTTAGAAAATGACGAAATATACTAAATTGTTAATTTGTCCTTAAAGTTGTCACAAAAAATGTTTTTTGATGTTTTATTTGTTGATGATTTTTCAAATAATCTAATGAAACATTTAAATATTTTTAAGTTTAGAACTATTTTTTTTATTTTTTACGGATTTTTAAACCTGAGCCGTTTTTATAAAAGTTCATTAAAAATTGATTCACACACGATCACTACAAACTGAAAATAATCATGAAATCTGTTCAAAAACAGAAGGAAACACAAATTTTTGAGTTTAAAACAAAATTTTTTTTTTCTATTTATTACGGATCCTGTGTAAACTTATTTTTACGGATCTTATGTAAAAATAACTTACGTTGTAGGTTTCGTAAAAAAAAAATTGTATTCTAAACTTGAAAATATATACGTTCTTTCCAAGTTTATTAAAAAGAGAACCAAGAAAAAAAGTATAACATTTTTTGTTTGGCAACTTCAGGTACAAATTAACAAAATTTCATTTTCCGTCATTTTTTGGAATATATTTCAAAGACAAAATTTTCTTCAAACTTTTTTCCGTCTAAGGTTATTTACTTCAACAAACCTTACCGCGAAAATTAACTAAAAAAAACAACGTTTTCATACACAAAAAATTGAAAATTTGCAAATTTTCAATTGTCTTACCCGATAGAGAAAAATTTGTTCGAAATCTTATTTTTTTTGTGTTTGTCTCCCAAGCATTTAAAGTCATGAATGAAAAATTTTTGTTCCCTTTTTTGATGAATACCATTTTTTTTAGTACGATTATCAGTTAATTTTCGTTGAAATCATCCAGAATTTGTATTTAAAAAATAGGTCTGAAAAAGAATTTTATTTTATTTTCCGCGAAGTATCGCATGTCCTGTGCATTCAGGATAAAATTTGCACTTTTATCAGTTGAAGCAAATCAAATTTTCGAAAAAAATACTCTAGCTCTCATTAGTCTAAAGTTGTCGTATCCAGAAAATTGCCCTATTAAATTGAATTTTATTAGACATTAAGTTTTTCGGAAATAGCTTATGTCTGTTGCATTCCACACGATAAGAATGTACTGAAAAGAATAAAATGATATTAATTTCCAAGAAATACTTCATAATATTGAACATCCTATCTTCAATATTTTGCAAAATTTCCTCTCAAAATTTGACAAAAATGCATAGAATTTTGGATTAAAGGTCGTTGAAAATGTGTTTGACAAAATATTAAAGATAGGATCTTTCATATTGTGTAGTTTGTCTAGAAAATTTCTGTACTTTCATTCTAATAATCACTTTTTTCCAATTGAAATACAACAAACACAAGCTATTTTCGGAGAAGTAAATGTCTAATAAAATTGAATAAAAAGGGCGATTTTCAGAAGACAATCGCTTCAGACCTATCAGTGCTAGAAAATTGTTTTTTAGATCCACGGCAAACACAGTTTGCTTAAACTGACACAAGTGACAATTCTATCTAAAATGAGGCCATGAGATAATCCACAAAAACTTAAATTGAATTATTTTTCAGCCCAATTTTTCAATAGAAAATCACTTTCCGAAGCCATATCTCCTAAAACAAAAGCTCTTGAAGCCTTCTAAATGTTGCATAATATTTAATCAGTTTAGTTTCTTCAAATGCAAAATCGAAGGATCTATAATCATAATTTTTATATTTACCATTGAAAATTGTTTAAATAGGAGCCCAAAGTTTTTCTGTTTTACGGTGTAAAAGACTTGAGATATATCCTCAGAGTATATCATCAAATGCGGTGATTTGAGACATGTGGGGTAAATTCGGACATTCCTAAATCGATAGTTTTGATTACTTGATGTGGGTGGTTTTAACCAGAACCTAGAACCAGTTGAGGCTTCAACTGAAACAAGATTCTTAGAACCGTTTTGAGTAATTTATCCTATCAATTTAGAGAATTTAGGCGTGTCTGAATTGGCCCCACATATACGGCGCTAAGTTTTGGTCCCTCACTTTTTCTTATTCTGTAGTCTCGCCTTATTTTTCAAATTTGTAAATGGATCATTTTTGTAAACGGTAAGAAATTAAATATTCCACTCGTGTTTTGCATTTGAAAGATATTCCTCCTATCAGCACCCTCTCTAATTTATCTTCTCAAGACGAAGATCGATTTGTACTTGTCCCGTGATCGGAACTTACCCTTGCATCCAGTTCAGTAAGAATCTGTTGATCCTGTTTTCTTCTCAAGACACTGAAGAACGAGAGAGGGAATTGAAAGACGAAAAGGTGGGTAGAAAAGGATCTCACAGAGGTGTAGTGGAACTAAAAGGAGCAACTCCTCGAAAACACTCGAGTTCGACGATAGGACCACTTTTGCTTCGCCTCTAGGACTTTAATTTAACACTTCTCGAACTCGCGAATCTAACCGATTGATTATCGATAGTCCTCGTAGCGTCTAAGAGAAACCCGTTCTTCTCATTGCTATCGAACCGATCCGGCTAACAAACCGATTCGGCTATCGAACCGATTCAGCTATCGAACCGATTCAGCTATCGAACCGATTCAGCTATCGAACCGATTCGGCTATCGAACCAATTCGGCTATCAAATCGATTCGATTTCTACTGAATTAAGCCGGCACTTTCTCAATTAGAAGCGTTGCGAATACACTCGATCCCCTTCGATTAGCCTTGTTACCGATCACGCAAAGATTCGATTCCCCACTATTTCCAAGGGGTTCCAACCACAAATAGAGAACTCAACCAGGAGGCGTTGGTAATTTATATTCGAGTCGTTGTGCGATAACGAGGATTTGATTAATCGATTTTTCCATCTGCGACCATTCGCTCGACCCATTGGCGGTCGCAGCGTAACAGTTTCGTGATTATTCTCAAGTTAGCATTGTTATTACTGCGACGGTAATAACTCTTGCTTTCTGCAAAACACAACTTTCAGACAAACTGGTTCCCTACGGATCTAATCAACAACTGTTATCACACACAATTTTTATTTATAATAATGATCGATCTGAACATCAAAATTCGATCATCACTTATCCTGAAACACTTCTATCCAAGAATCTTGAATTTGCAAACATTCAAATTTCACTCACAACACTGCAAATCTTCAGAGGATCCTGGGACACTTTTTCTTCGTCGACACTGATCTTTGGTACCACTTCCCGAAAGTTTCACAGAACCGGTAACACACTTCCGTGATTTGCTTTTCATCTTTGCATTTTTGAATTTAATTGGAAAAACTTGTTAGAGGATAAAAGATCTTTGATGAATCTGGATCGATATTTTTTATTTCAGAGAGGAAAGCTATAGGAAATTGTCACAAAAACTAGGAAATACTTGCGAACAATTTTAGGTGATTAGAAAAAGAAATATATTTTTTAGAATTAATTTGAAGGGTGAATTCTTCGGGAATGTCAACCCTTGATTTTGAGGGTGCGCGCGCGAAACCACCACGAGGGATGCTGAGCTCGGACTGAAGCTTCCGCCGCGGCGCTAGCGTCGCAGCGACGAAGGGGTGAACCAAAATCAACCCCTCTACCCTTGCATTGCCACCCCAATCGCCACCACCGCCACTACTACTCTCAAACCTCGACCATCACCCAGCAACGCGTTTTTAAGCCACTTCGTTCTCCACCCCCATACCACGCTTGATATCTTGCAACACGACAAGGTGCGAAATTGATCAAAATAAACACTCGGCTTCCTTATTTATTTCCGCAATCAGGAACGAAAGATAAGCTTTACATCTTGCGTGAAAAAGCAAGCAGGAAATACTGTTCTTAATTATTCTGTTTCAATACTAGGGTGTTCCAAAAATGCACTGGAAATTTTTATTTTTTATTTTGAGACATACCGCCAGGAAATTTGTTCGAATCCACTAAAACATAAACAATTTTGTTTGTTTATAAGAAAAATGTAATTAGAGGTTCCGCAAGCCCTATGAAGTATTTACACGTATTTCCCATAAAAAACAAGAAATTTTCGTAAATTTTATTCCGAATCGTCAATATTTGGGGAATCCAGTTGGAAATTAACATTTCTCTTCACAATTAGCTGTGAAATTTGGATCAAAACTTATTTTAGTAATATCAGCCCCATAAGGCGGGTTTATAGGGTCCCAAAAAAACACCATAAACGTAAAATTGCTGGTTTTGCGAGTTTTTGGCTTTGATTATGATTTTCTTGCGAATTTTTGAATACACATTTTTTGTAGCTCATGAAATACTACTTTTCACTAATATATATTTATTTATAACATTTTTGAACAATTCTTTATTGTTTTCAGCAACTTTTTCTTAGAGTAAATTTCGAAAGTAACAATCATTGCAATCTTTCAAACACAATTGTTTGAAAAATTCACTATTATAATTCATGTATATTGTTTGAAGAATTAATTATTGTTTTGAGCAACCTACTTTTAGATTGGATTTCAAGAACAGCAGATTTTTCTGGAATTTTTCAACCTATCATCAAATTTTCAGATGAAGCAAACCAACATATAATTAAGCTTCCCACAAATAATTGTTTAAATAATTTAGTATTATTTTTAATGATATTGGCTTTGAAAAATGCTACAAAGTTGCAGTTTTTTCTAAAATCATGAACCTTTCCACCAATTTTTACACTGACCGAGGGAATGTTTATTGAAATTCAACAAATATGATTGTTTAAACAAACTTTTCTTGTTTATAAGAATAATTTATGAAATGCTTGACTTTTTGTCCACTTTTCACTCATGTTAGTGAGGTAATAATTAATGCAATCTCACAGACACCTAGGTGAAAATAAATGAAATTCAACAAACCTGATTGTTTGAACAAACAATTATTGTTTATAATAATCTTCTCTGTAATGTTCAACTTTTTCTCCACTTTTCACTTAGTAAGGTCATAATGAATGCAATCTTAAAAATAGAATTTTTGGAAAAATCCATTATTATCATTCATGTGATTTGTTTGAATAATTAATTATTGTTTTTAGCAACTTCATCTTAGATGAGACTTCGAAAATCATAGTTTTTTTCTTAATTTTCCAACATATTATCAAGTTTTCAGTTGGGGCAAATCAACATGGAATGAAACTTACCACAAATAATTGTTTAAATAATTTAGTATTATTTTCAATAATATTGCCTTATATTGTGCTATATATATGTGCTATATATTGTGCTAGATATTTGCGACTTTTTTCTGAAATTTTCAACTTTTTGTCCACTCTGTACTTAGAATTAAGTAATAATTGATGTAATTTAGCAACAATGAAAAGTTATTCTCTAAACAAATCACTATTGTTCATAACTATCTTCTCTTATATTAATGTTGGATAGTTGTGGTTTTTTCTGAAATCTTCAACTTTTTGTTCACTTCCCACTTACAAGGGGGGTTAGGTTGGTGTCCGCCGCCGATTTTTTTGTAACTTTGCAGGTGTAAAGAGGATCCCAGACTATACAAAAAAAAATTAATTTTTCGGGCAATCGTTCATATTTAGGGGTGGAAATCACCCCTTCTATATTTTTAATACTTTTACTGTTTTAAGAGGTATCATTGTTTTTTCTTTCTTGTTTTTGCGCAAAATTGTCCTAATTGATTCTATATTATAATATTATCTTGAGTTTTAAAAATACTTACACCCTAGAGTATCATAATTCAAAAAATCTACCCCTATAGGATGCTTCGCCATATGACACATAGTTTAAGATTTTGGACTTTGTTGCTGCAAACATCTAGTTTTGATAATTAATTCTATTAAAAATTATCAGTCTTATTCGAAATAACCCCTTAATTAGGTGCCATCCACCCCTTCAGCATTATCAATAAATGAAAAATTTAGTTAATAATATGAAATTTTTGTAAGTAATGGATTAAAATATTTAGTTTAGATAATCAATAATAATATAACTAATTATTTGTTAACAACGGCACATGTTCTGATATTAATAAACCCTTGTTATGTGAAAACTACCCCTTAAAATTTTTTTATGTTTTGTTTAGCAGGCGATTTTAATGACAATACATATATAACAGAACTGTTTAAAGAATTTTTATTTAGGTTCAGGTACGTACATATTTCCATTGAAAATTGTACACACATGCACGTACCCTTTCGCATATCGTCCCTCTAACCCTTATTGCTCAAGGCTTTCGACTTACAATATAACTTCTACGAAATAAAAAATAAATATGTGATATGATGAGTGTGTGTTAATTTGACCATTTGCAAAATTGCGCATAAAATTCTAATCTAATTCGAATTTTAATCTAAAATTGTTTTAAATAATGAAAGATTAGTTAAAAAAAAACAATATCATTCGATTTTCAAGGCACGAAGTTTTCACAGTAATGATATTCTTCGAAGAAGTGTTTTAAGCACAATCTCTTCTTGCACCATGCACATGTTATTACTGCAACATCACCGCAAATATCACAAAAAGGTTCAATATCTTCCTGGAAACAAAAGTCTACAGGGTTATCAAAATGTGGAGGTCTATTTTCTATATATCCGCTTTTATACCAAGAATATTTGAATACGTTAATAAATCTAGGTGAAGACGATTGATTATGTGTGAGGGACTGTAATTTTATAATGTTATTTCTAATATGCAAGTTAATATCAGACCTCAAAGAATAGAAGTGTCAGAGATTTTTCGTACGAAATTCTTCCAGATTCTAAACCTAAACACATCCAAGGGCTGAATTTTCCCAGTTGTGCTTTTTGGAATAGTTTTCAGTAAAAGGGTTTTACCTTCCGGTATAGCAGTTTGCACGGTTTGTTCACACTGGCCACTCCATGAATCCAACAATAACACAGAATTTTCTCCTACGTTAGGGAAAAATACATCTTGAAGCCACATTTGCAGTAATTCTGAAGAAAGTTTACCGGATTTAGAGGCCTGCAAATAAATATTGTTTGTCTCAAAAAGCCCTTGGCTTACTCTTGGTCCAAATTGTCCGGATGGTTCCTTTAAAACTACAAAAAGGGGTGAAAGTAATCTTCCATCGGCAGATATGGTTGGCTGAATCGTATAGCTATGCGTGGTGGAGGAAACCGATTGAACAACATTTTCCACAGTTTTTGTTCCTTTAAAGCTCAAAGTTCTTCCACTGTGTAATTCTAAATTGAAGCCACTTTGATCGGAATTGAAAATTTTGCTTTCCCCATCCCTCAGAATTTCTGATTTTACATCGTTTTTAAAAACATAACATTCTTGTTCTGTATCTCTAGTTTCATGTAAAGATGATACATATATAAATTTTGTGATTTTTCACGAAACAACGTTATGAATTTTCTTGAATTTCCATACCCACCAACGTGATGCTTAAAACCACGGCATGTCCAATTCATGCTTCTTTTGTAAAGCCCATCTTCGAAGATCTATATCGTGAACTGTCATCTTTCAATCAATAGCCTCGTTCAAATTGTCGAAAGTGTATTTTGCAACGTTGTATAGCTTATCTTCTCGGTCACCACCACTGTTGACTTGTTCTTGCCATCTTCTTAATTGTCGCTCTGAACGAAGCTTCCTGAATCTTTGATGAACGGTTGTAAAAGATAACCGTTTTTTCTTTCCAGAATTCCAAAAGTCAACAGCTTCTTTTTTATAGTCGAAATTACCTCTCTCCTCTTGATATAAACAACTAGGAACTTCACCATAATCCTTTTCTTCTTCTTGTTCTTCATCTTCAATCGGTTGTATGTCAATTTGACTATCCTCATGAGCAAATTGTAAGTCAACTGAATTTTCAATAATAAATGTGGAATCAAACACACTTTTCATTATAATATCCTCTATTACATCGTGTAGATGTACCTCCTCAGGTGTTACTTCTGAAGGCCGAATTCCAAGTTTTTCCTTATTGAACGTTATTGTCAATAACGATATTATATTTAATGGATTGATTCTCATTTTATTAGTAACACTTCGCACAATAGAAAAAGAAGCAAATGTGACTGAACAAATGTTTTTTTCTTTCGCTTTATATACATGCCTGATAATGGCTTATATACATTCCTGATAATTTTATATTTGTACAGTTTTATTAAAATTGCCAAAATGATAATATTGTTATCATATCAGACACCCAACTTGTAAACAGTCAATATTTTGTCAATTAGGTTATTTTTACGTATGTCATATGGCCTCATTTGGATAATAATGACAATTTATCTTATTATTAAAAAATGATCCAATTTTAATATTGTCGTTATTATTATCTGAATGAGACCGTACGACATACGTAAAAACAAACTAATTGACAATTATTCATTTGACGGTCTAAATCATAAGTTGTTTCTCACACAAATTCTGAAGGCAATATTTTGTTTGTTTTTTCCATTTATTTTTTTATTTCGTAGAAGATATATTGTAAGTCCAAATCCTTGAGCAATAAGGCTTAGAGGGACGATATGCGAAAGGGTACGTGTAATGTGTGTACAATTTTCGATGGAAATATGTACGTGCCTGAACCTAAATAAAAATTCTTTTAACAGTTCTGTTATATATGTATTGTCATTAAAATCGCCTCCTAAACAAAACATAAAAAATTTTTGAGGGGTAGTTTTCACATAACAAGGGTTTATTAATATCAGAACATGTGCCATTGTTAACAAATAATTAGTTATATTATTATTGATTATCTAAACTAAATATTTTAATCCATTACTTACAAAAATTTCATATTATTAACTAAATTTTTCATTTATTGATAATGCTGAAGGGGTGGATGGCACCTAATTAAGGGGTTATTTCGAATAAGACTGATAATTTTTAATAGAATTAATTATCAAAACTAGATGTTTGCAGCAACAAAGTCCAAAATCTTAAACTATGTGTCATAGGGCGAAGCTTCCTATAGGGGTAGATTTTTTGAATTATGATACTCTAGGGGGTAAGTATTTCTAAAACTCAAGATAATATTATAATATAGAATCAATCAGAACAATTTTGCGCAAAAACAAGAAAGAAAAAACAATGATACCTCTTAAAACAGTAAAAGTATCAAAAATATAGAAGGGGCGATTTCCACACCTAAATATGAACGATTGCCCAAAAAATTAATTTTTTTTTTTATAGTCTGGGATCCTCTTTTCACCTGCAAAGTTACAAAAAAATCGGCGTCGGACACCAACCTAACCCCCCTTGTTAGTAAACTAATAATTAAAGCAAGTTAAAAAACTTTATTGTTTAAAAATTTATTATTATCATTTGTGTACATTTCTTTAATAATTTGTTATTGTTTTCAACAAATTTTTCTCAGAATAGAGTGAAAATGTAGTTTTTCACGAACTTTTAAATATTTTCTTGACTCTTTAGTTAGACGGAACCAATAATCAATTAGAATTAACATTAAAATCTATTTAGAGAATTATATTTAATAACATTTCTTCGATTAATAATAGGAAATTGCGTTTTTTTCCTAAACTGTCAACTTTTCGTCCACTTTTGATTTAGAATTAGGTAAAAATTAATGCAGTTTATCAAACCTAATTGTTTGAACAAATTATTAGTGTTTAAAACTATTTTCTTCGAAAGTAATAATGCTTGATAGATGCAGTTTTATATTTCACATTTTCACTCGGAACAATGCAATAATAATTATTGCAATTCATCAAACCTAACTGTACAAACAAATTATTGTTGTTTGAAACTATTATTTTTAATAGCAATGACAACTGCGGTTTTATCTAAAATTTGCAAATTTTCCTCCACTCTGTACTTAGAGTGATGTAATAATCATTGAATTTCGCGAAAAAGATTGTTTAAGCAAATGATAATGGTTTACAACTATTTTCTATATAAATGCTGGATTGTTGCATTTTCTCTAAAATGTTCGAGTTTTTTTTCGCTTTTCACTTAGTGAGGTGGATCATCAAAGCAGGCTAACAAATATTATTTTTTGAACTATTTATTATTATTCATAACTACCTTTTCTGAGATTATTGCTAGAAAGTTGTGCGTTTCACTGGAACCTTCAATTTTGCTTTAGCTTTTCAGTTATGAAAAAATAATAAATAAATATTAGAGTATCATTTTTAAAATAATTTCTCACTTTTTTGTAAATATATTTTTCCGACATGAAACAGATATTTCTAAAATTGATACCTGACCTTAATTCCTTTCTTACTAAAGATGAAAGTCAGAAATAATATTTACTACAAATTGTAACAAAGTACAGCAAGCAATTTCCTGACTGCATTTAAGTCAAGCTTGTTCCAAATTTTTTTCTTACGCTTTGCAATAAACTTCGTGATGTATTTTCAAATAAAGTTTTCGTAAGCCATTCTTATCACTATTGTAAGTTGGCCTTTTTGTTTAAATTCACATTTCTGAAACATTGAAAAAAGTGTGAAAATAATTCGCTTCGAAAAAAAATACTACTCAAAAAATTAATCTTTTTGATGTTCATTCATTATTTGTTTATGAACAAAAAGCAAAAGAAAAACTGAAGATTTTAGAAAAAAAACCAACTGTTTGGCATTACTCTAAGAGAAGATAAATATAAACAATAATGAATTTTTTACATGGTCAAGTTTGTTAAATTGCATTAGTTATTACCTCACTAAGTGAGAAGTAGACCAGAAATAAAAAAAAAATCAGAAAAAACGGCAAATATCTAGCTCTACTATAGTATAAGATATTTCTAAACAATATTGATTTGTTTAAACAATTATGTTCGCAAGCTTGCATTAATTATTACTTTTCTCTGGATAAAAAGTGGACGAAACATTGAATATTTCAGAAAAAAGCCGCATCTTTTTAGCATTATTCAGACAGTATTATTATAAACATCACTAATTTATTTGAACAATATAACTGATGTTCACATTAGTTAATTCCGAGTGCAATCTAACTGAAAAGTTGATAATAAGTCAAAAAAATTGCAGAAAAAATAAGGATTTTCCAACTCTATTTTGAAAGAAAATTACCAAAAACAATAAGAATTTATTTAAACAATTATTTTTGCTGTATTTCACTAATTATCACCTCGATACAAGTAGAAAGTGGACAGAAAGTTGAACACTTTAGAAAAAACCGCAACTTTCAAGCATAATTCAACGACAATATTATTTAAATAATTAATTAGTTATTTAAACAATAATGTATGTTTTAATCGATTCATAAGTCGTCAGATATTACTGAAAATGTGAGAATATGTTAAAATTTGAAGAAAACCGCAACTTTCTCATTCTACTCTAAGAAAAAGTTACCAAAAACAATAATGAAAAAAGTAGTATTTGATTTATTATTAACATGTTATTTTTGGAAAACTGCCAAAAAATCATAATTAGCGTAAAAACTTTGTAAAATCCAATTTTTCACATATGGGATTTTTTCGGGACCCTATAAAAGAAACTTATTGGGTTGACATTCTGAATAAAAATTTACAAAAAAATATTTTTTTATATTTTGTTTCAAATTCAACAATTTTGATAAAAAGTTATTCTTTTTGGTTAAACATTCAACTGTTTTGTCGAAAATTCGTCTTTTTGGCTTGGAAATTCAACAACTTCATTGACATCTTTTTCATAGCTAAAAAACTGTATTGTTTAAAAATTTAACTATTTTGTTGCACATTAGTCTTTTTGGTTTGAAAATTCTTCCTTTTGTAGAAATTCAATATTTTTTTGTTAGAAATACAACTTTGTGATAAAGAGTTACTCTGTTTCGATTGAAAATAAACTTTTTTATTTGAAATTCGATAGTTTTGTAGAAAATTCGTTTTGGCTCGAAAATGAATAATCTGGTAGAAAATTCAACCATTTGGTCGAAAATTGAACTACTTTTCTTTCAATTATTTTTTTTGCGTCCAAAATTCAACTCTTTTGTTTAAAATTCGTTTCATTTTTTGTTAGAAATTCATCATACGTAGACGAAAATTTATTTTGTTGAAAATTCATCTTTTTAGCTTGAAAATTAATTTTTTAACTTAAAACTGAACTGTTTGGTTTAAAGTTCATCTGTTCTGTGAAAAATTCGTTTTTTCTAAATATTTGTTAAAAAAAAATTTAGCTATTTTATTTTTGGTTGAAAGTTGACTTTTCCATGTTGAAAAATTCGATTATTTGGTTGAAAACTTATATAATTTCAGAAAAATCTGTCCTTGTATGAAATTATTCTTCTTGGTTAAAAATTCAACTGTTTTGTGCGAAGCTCATCTTCTTGGTTCAGAAATTTAAAATTGTTGATGAAATTTTCTTTCTTCATTGATTTAAGAAATATTTCTTGGTTAACATTTGAACTTTTGTTGAAATGTAAAATAGTAAGATTATCACCAAAAACCTCCCCTCCACCTGAATCTTGTTTTTTTATTTTTGAACGAACTGATATTCAGATGCTCAAATAATTGTTTAAACAATTTATTATTTTTTATAGCAATTTTCCCTAAAAATAGAGTGAGAAAGTGGCGTTTTTTTTCGAATTTTCAACAAAAGATGCGGTTCTTTAAGAAATTTTCCATTTTTCTAAATTTTTACTGAGATTGAGGTCATAATTAATAAAGGTTAAGAGAAATGATTGTTTAAATAATTTATGATTGTTTATAACTATATACTCTTAGAGTTTTACTAGAAAGTTGCGGTTTTTTTCTAAAATTTCTAAATTCTTTAGCTTTTCACTAACAGTTCAATAATAATTAATGTACGCTAATAAAGTATTTGTTCAAACAATTCGTTGTTGTTTATAAATATAATTCGAAAATATTGCTAGAAAGTTGCTGTTTTTTCGAAATTTTAAACTTTTTTTGGCTTTTCTTTTATGAACGAGTAATAAACAAACATAAAAGCAAATCTTTCTTCAGGATAAGTGTGTGTGTAGCTTCTCTGACTTCAGTGACAAAAATTTTAGTTCTCCACAAAATCTATGAATTTCTTCTATTTGTTTAAACAATTATTTGCTCTGAAAAATCTGCTTTTTCCTAACAGAATCATAATCTGGCTCTCCTTTTCATATATTTCATACATTTTCGATAGTTTAGCTTCATTTTTTAAGAAACGCTCTTGTTTATTTTAACAAATGCAATTTGTTTAAACAATATTTGTCCAGAAAATTTGAAAATTCGTTTTGATGATTGAGAAACCGTTTATGATATTAATAAATATTTCACTAGACCAAATAATAATAATTTTTGGCAAAGAAAAAATAAAGTGCTCGGTAGTGCAGAATTGATGTTTGTTGATTCAGGGGTACTTTTGGGTTTACTGAGGAGGTGTGTTAGGGGTGCCAACTCTATATGATTGATACACAGAAATCTTCGACGGCTTCCCAAAAGGTCAAAGTAAACCTGCTATAATTAATTGAATCGTTTGAGCGAAGGAAAAAATTTGGGGCTAATCGGATAATATTGCCTGTTCTTTGTTTTTTTTTTAATTCTGATTTTTTTGAATTGAAAAAAAATTATTCGTTTGAAAATTGCAGCGATTTTTTTAGTAGATAGATTTGGCTAGTAAATAATAATAAAAATGCGAACCAAAGAAACTTGTTATTATGTTTTGGTGAGAAAAACTGAAAACTGAAATTCTCAAAAAAATGTTTGAATTCACCTAAAATTCTTTGAAGTTTTTGAAATCTTCTAATATCTTTGATGATAGCCTTTTAGAATCCTCAAAAATTATTAGAATCTTGCAGTTTTCGGAATCTTTTAAAATATTTGATAATCTTTCAAATCCTTCGAAATTCGCTGAAATTTAGTAAATCTTATTAATGTTCTTGAAGATCCTGTAAAATCGAAATCCCTTGAAATGCTTTGCAATTCCATCAATGTTTTTAAGATTTTCAATATTCCTCAAAATTTTTTCAAAACATTTGAACAATTTTAAATTTTTTGAAATCTTCAAAATTATAAAAACTTCTAAAATTCAGTGTTTTG